>JAJJMA010271997.1:0-13938 GCA_023529015.1 Papaver nudicaule | reverse complement strand
GAGCCAACAGAACGTAGTCTAGGGTTCCCGGTCTGTTGTACAAACTTTTCATGAATTGAACTCCATAAAGTTTGGTGTCTCAAGTTCATACGAGTAGGTGCATCCTGGGCGTAAAAAACATAACTTCTACATATTTGGACATCTTCAATGCTTGTAAATCGCTGACGGCGGACACTAACACGACGACGACGAATATCAATTGAAGTCCGGGCCATTTTTCCAATATTATATGGAGAAGAGGAGGAATTGGTGTGGGCTGAAATGGTTTTGGAACCAAGTATTTATAGAGGTAGTAGGAATTGGTGTGAATTTGGAAGCATAAACTAATTATAAGAATTACTGTCGATAGGGTCTCAGAATCTCGAGGTCGAGATTCTGTCTAGCGACCTCGAAATTATTTCTCTCTGTCGAGAGTCTGTATCTCGACCGAGGAACTCACTAGCTACCGCTAGTTAGTTCAGTTGGTCCGGCAAACCGCTAGATCTGGCGGTTTGCCTGCTCGTTTTTGGTGTTTGCCCCTTCCATAGCGGGGCAAACAAGGCAAAACAAGTGTTTTGCCTTTCCCATAGGAAGGGGCCTAATTGATAATCTTTCCATCAAGTAAAGACTAGACATGCCATGTTCCCGATGGCTGTCGAGATTTTGTACGGATCATAACATACCTCACTACTAGTATCCTACATACCTCACTTACTGCACACCAACATTGACCCAAAAATGGATGGTTTTAGATTTCCATTCTGCTTTAATGCTTCATTCCACCTGTATCCTCTTAATTTCTTCCCAATTGGGGACCGTACCAGCAAAAAATTCAAGTAAAATGGATGAGAGCTTGAATGCTTTTATATCTTTATGTAGACAGCTAACAACCAGTATCTATAATATAAAACACATCAAGGATAAGTTTGCCTAGACAAACGGGCCGTTGTGATCTCGCCAAGTGTGAGATCTAAGGGTTGTAGTTGTATTGGGTCCTTCATATCTCATTAAACCCTTTAAATGGTTGTTGGCCCACTCCATAGTTGCCCATTAAAACTTATATTATGTTTATGAGCTATATTAATTAGAATGTCATTAAATTTTTATAATTAATAATTCATTAATTAATCGTTATAAAAATATCATTAATTTTTCAAAAAACCTAAAAAGAGTCTCATTAATTAATATAGTAAATATTTATTTGATAATTTTGATACGAATACATCAATACACATTGACGGCGATTGTGGTTGTGTTGGTCAGTAGTGGTGGAATGGTGGTGGTTGTTAGTGGGTGGTAGAGGCGGTAACGTTTAATGGTGGCAATGGTGGTTTTTGTGGTCTCATCGTTTTTAGCACGATTGATAAAGATGAGTACCAAATATTCCGCGATGATACCAAATTATGTAGGAAAAAAATAATCATGACTGTTGGATCACTCAAATGGTACCCCTGTTGTTTTCGATACCTGCCCATAAAACACATTAAGGACAAATTAGGCTAGGAAAATGGCTATGGACCCTCCTGGATCACTCAAATGGTATCCATATTCTTATCGTTGTATTCAATCCCTCTCCTCCCATTAACCCTCTAAAATGGCTATATACCCCCCTGATTCCGTGAATGCCCATTAAAAACCACGTTATATTTAGTTGTAGTGTATAATTAGTTTTTTATAATCAATAATTTATTAATTAAATATCATAAGTGTCTCATTAATTAATCTAATAATTTCTTTTTTCAGTATATGATAATTTTGATAATAATTATATCAATAGACATTGGTGGTGATTCTGGTGGGCGTTGGTCAATAATAGTGGAAACTGGTGGTGGTTGTTAGTGAGGTGGTGGATGCATTAACCCTTAATGGTGGTGGAAGAAGTAGTGGAAATGGGTGGTTTTCGTAGTGGTGGACGTTGGTGAGTAATGGTGGACAATATTAATTTTGTGTCGTTATGGCACGGAATGTGTTTCATTCTTTTTGGCACGATTAATAAATATGGGTACCCAATTTTCGCGCTGATACCAAATTGTTTAGGAACAAAAAGTAGTCATGACAGTTGGATCACTCAAATGGTACGTCTGCTATCTTGGGTAACCGCCTATATAAATCACAAATTTTAGTGTTAAAATAAGGTCTATTGCAATACAAAAGAAAATATACAGTAACAAATAAAAACTTAATGGAACAAAATAATTGTCACTTTATATTGACGGCGGCAAAATGAGTACTAGCATACATGTGTGCTTTTTTCGGAGTAAAAAATTCACCTGAAGGTATGCTCCTCATAGTCTTATATAACTATTTGATTAATAAGATACAATCTAACACGTTTTTTCTAAAACGTAGAAGGTTCTGCAGGATCAAACGGCACAACTGGATTCATGGCTCGCGAACAAAAACTTAAGAAAACAGTTAAAGAATCATTAGAAACCTGGGAAAATCGGAGATTTAAGTAATTATGCTCATTCTTATTTCGTATGAAACACACCGACAAAGTAGAGTGTCATACAACGCATAACATAAATTGCAATTTCGCTCGAGGATGGCCGCATATTCACCACATTGGTGGAAATCGAAGTTTTTGGAGACCAAGGGAGTACATGTCATGCTCATCATGGAATGCAGAATTCATGGGAGATCACACAATAAAATTGAAGTGTAAAGCATGCAAACGACCAGGCAAACCAACACCAAGTTGACTAACAACCATTTCATCAATATTGTTGTGATTCTAACCAATAAATCATATTCAAGAATATGACTAAAACAAAAATACATTATGCAACCAACGACTGCTATTCGGAATAATACAAACGGAATGTCTCTGAAATGACCACAAGTGTTATGGAGAAATTATGGAAAGTCCATCTATGAAGATCTGCAACTAAAGATTGAAACAATATACAGTATTAGGAGTGCAACAGATAATCAGGTAGTGATTATGATCTCTACCTACTGGATAAAAAACTACAGGAGGGGATCATAATTACGGGAATATTGTACGATGCTCCGCGATGAAGGTAAATTGGAACCAATAACTAAATGTAAATCAACAAAATTGAGATATGTAATGAAAAACTAAATGAAACATAAAACTGTTTGTCAGGACAAGTTTACAAGGCAACGAGTATTCTAAAATTTATAGGGAAACGAGTATTCTAGAATTTGGGGTGTAATGAGCCGACATGAGAAGGAGAAAAACATAGTTCAAAAGAATAAACGTACAATGTTAAATAGTCCCGTGCCGTCTGCGGCACGGGCAAATCCCTTGTTCATTTATAGGGAGTCTAAATCATTTTTGTCTCTGCTTCGAAATTTCCGATCCAAGATAGATGTGCCCATGTCCTATCATGATTGACCGAATGATCTATAAATACAACTCTCCACTTCTCAACATTTCATACTTCATACACACCTTTGAACCTTTTCTCTAAATCTCATGGCTCCTCCAATTCATATGCATTTCCTCATACTTTTCGTTGCCCTCATATGCTCTAGTGCTGCTGTTCTAGTTCAATCCCAAGTTCCCAAAAACCAAACTCTCCAGTTCATAAACCAAGGTGAATTCAGCGATTATATAGTCGAATACGATGCAAACCACCGTCTCATAAGAACTGAAAACGATACATTATTTTCTACAGATACATTTTTTACTTACCCATTCCGTCTATGTTTCTACAACACTACTCCTGATGCATACGTTCTTGGTATGCGAGCTGGTATCCCTAGGGACGAAGACTTAATGCGTTGGGTATGGGATGCTAATCGGAATGACCCTGTCCGAGAAAACGCTACTCTAACTTTTGGCCGCAATGGTAATTTAGTCCTAGCTGATGTTGATGGTCGTATAGTTTGGCAAACCAACACTGCCAATAAAGGTGTTACTGGCATTTCCTTGCAACCAAATGGGAACCTAGTACTGACTGATAAGAATGGGAGGTTTGTCTGGCAGAGTTTCGATTTTCCCGTTGATACTCTATTGGTTGGTCAGTCCCTTAAGCTCAACGGTGGGAGGAAGCAGCTCGTTAGTCGTACATCGGATGTGGATGGTAGAGATGGTCCTTACAGCATTGTGATTGACAAGAAAGGCTTCACACAGTATCTAAAAACTGCAGGCAAACCTCTGCAATATGGAGGTTGGGGAGGTGAAGGTTTTCTGAATGTATCATTTGAAGCTGTCCCTGAAGATCAGAGTATTACTTCTTACGAATTAACACTGGCTTTCGGCGAACGACAACAGCCAAGCACCCCTGCTAGACATTTACTTCAATCAAGACCAGTGGATAACTCAAGAGGGATCATACTCAAGAAAGTCAACTATAATGCAACTTATTCCTTCTTTAGGTTAGAATCGGATGGAAATCTTAAAGTTTTTACTTACTATACAAACACATCTTACCAGAAATGGGATGAAACTTACGCATTCTTCGGAGATGATGTGAGGGAATGCGGGTTGCCATCAAAATGTGGTTCATTTGGGTTCTGCGATAAGAGGATGTGTATTGCTTGTCCTAGTCCCAAGGGTTTATTAGGCTGGAGTGAGAGCTGCAAACCTCCTGCAGCACCGTCATGTACTAATGGTGGTGCCGGCGCGAAATATTATAAGATTGCAGGTGTGCAACATTTTACGAGTCCCTATGATGAAGGACAGGGACCTATGAAGGTGACTGATTGTAGAGATAAGTGCAGTAAAGATTGCAAATGTGTTGGTTTCTTTTACAGGGAAGAATCCTCCAAGTGTTTCCCTGTGCCTGTGCTTGGTACTCTTATCAAGGATGTCAATACTTCCCATGTTGGCTACATCAAGTACTAGCTAGTAGAAGAATTGGAATGAATCTTTTTATTGTACGTGTTGTAGAGTCAAATTCTGTGAAGCATAATAGATCTTTTGATTGTGTAATCAATCATAATAAATAAACAAACAAATCGATATTTGGATTCTGATTTCTGTGTAACATACGTCTGCAATTCTAAATTCTAAGTAGCCCTGTGTGCTCGGACAGATGGATCCACTTGCTAAAGCTTTGCCAATTTAACTTTTGAGGCAGGGGTGAAAACACACAGTTACTTGCCAAAGCTTTGTCAGATTTATAAAAAGATTTACCTGTATTTTGTAGTTTCTTGTTTTTGAGCTAGTTTAGTTGGCCTCCTTGCACCCTCGGCGCTGTCTAATATGTGTTTCATATGAAAATATCAGTACTTCAGCAAAGACAAGAATCATCAAGTTGCCTGAAATTATGTAAGGTTTTACTCTTAAATGCTATACACTGGGGAGTGAGCTGTATGATCTGGTAGGATATGCTTTTGTGTGCATCTCTTTTTGGTAAGTGGAGTTTATAACAGCTTTCAAACAGTAACATATTCGACATCGGCGACAAGAGAAATATATTAGTGGGTGAAGAATCATGCAGGAGGCTGTAAAGAAATCAAGAATTGAATTGTGGACCCCCAAGACTCAAAGACCCAAGTTGGGGACCAGACAAGCCATCAAAATGAAGGGGAACCCAACCTACAGACACACAGAAAGCAAAATATCAATGAGATCTGACCTGCGAAGTCTGGGACACATGATACTGAAGAAGACAGGTCAGGGACGTTGAAAGATAACCTCCTTCCAGGTTATTGCTCCATTCACATGTCATAGTAGGCCACCATAAGCTTGGCAGACTCAATGATTCTAGTCTCATTGTTGCTTGAACGCCCTAATTGTATGACTCAATCGTTGCCTAAACATTAAATGAGTAATTGCAGCAGACTTTGAGGACCAAGGACTCTGTGTATATGGCCACACGACATGAGAAGCTATCCTGTATGGTCAGTATGCAAAGGAATGACGCGTTGAAGCAGAAAACAAGGCGATACTACATTTGCAGAAATCAAGATGACAGAATAAGACTAAGACCAAATAATGGGGAAGTTGTGCCGAATGTTCAAACAACCATCAAATCCTAATTGGAGCAAGAAAAATGTACTATTGTATTTGGGGTCTACCCAAGAGTGATGTTCTAGATAAAGAATTAGTTACCAAAATTTCAAATGTTAGCTCATACGCATAAGCTTCTTCAGATTCTGGTGGTGTGTTTGTTGAACAAGACTTGGATCAGTGGTATTATAAAAGGTTGTTATTCTTGAAATTGTAACTGCTGCTGGTGGTGTTGTTGCTGTTGCTGTGGCTGGGGTTGTTGCTGTTGCTGCTGCTGGGGTTGTAACTGCTGTAGCTGTACGAAGAGCCTGTGGGTACCAGTTGGCTGGATTTGTTGCTGTTGCTGCTGCTGTATGAAGAGTGGGTTGCCACCACTTGGCTGGATTTGTTGCTGCTGTTGTGGTGCGACGAGTGGATGGCCATCATTAGGCAGAATTTGTTGCTGCTGCTGACCAAGTATCCTCGAGCGATTTGAGCCCAGAGTATTGACAATCTGCTTCTCAACTACAGCCAACTTATCCTTGTAATTAGGATGCACACTACTTTTTGGCAGATTCAAAATTCCTATCAACTTGTCTAACATGTTGATGTAGATTTTGAGCTTCTCAATTTGTTCAGGTGCTGATGGTTGTCCAAGAGAAGCAATCTGTTGGCTTTTTTGAGAGATCCGGCGGTGCATCTCACTAAGATTTGGCAAGTATTTTTCTCTCATGGACCTAATTGCCTGATAAGTTTCCTCCTGCACGTTGACTGCATTTCCTGTTGCTGTTGCATCTCCATCCATTGACGTTGATGAGGCCGGTTTTTGTGACACTTGATTCTGGTCCAACAAACTCTGATTGTTGAGCATCGAGCCACCAAATGTCTGTATCCTTTGTTGCATATCCCTTTGTAATGAATTTGGCTGATGCTGAAACACTTGATTCTGGTCCGATAAATTTTGATGGTTAAGCATGGAGCCACAGCCAGATGTTTGGATCCTTGGTTGCATATTCCTTTGTGTCGTTTGAGATTTATGCTGGGACACAATTTGTTGATGTGCTAGTTGGGTTTGTTGTGCATGTTTCCCTTGGATTTGTAAGCTATTTGCTGATACCTGTGCATTTTGCTGTTCCTGCACCGTTCCCCCTTGCCGATGCGTGTTATGCCTTGGCTGTTGTTGCTGATTCTGTAACCCAGACGTGTTACTTTGTTGACCTAGCTGCTGCTTCTGCTGATGAGAGGTATTGTTTCCAAGTAAATGTTGTTGCATATTTGCTATAATACTCTGTTGGTTTAGCAACTCCTGTTGCACATTGTTTTGTTGCCCATTCAACTGACTCTGTTGGAAGCTTAGGGCATTCATCTGCTGCTGCTGCTGCTGCTGCGAAGGCGAAACCGGATGCAAACCAGGAACTAGTTGGAGCACAGACTCTGGCTGCTGCTGTGAAGGCGAAACCGGATGCAGACCAGGAAATAGCTGGAGCTTAGACGCTGGATCTTGAGGATTTTGGCTACCACCAGCAGCACCACCAGTACTTGAAGGTGAAGAATTTGGAACCCCATTTGGCTCCATTACCAGCATCTTAGAAGAAATTATTCGTAGATAATCAGACTGACTGGTAGCACAACTTAATACATTTCCCTCAAACCTTACAGCAACTTTGTTAAGCTCTATCAAACCCTCTGGGTCTGAAATTAGAAGGTGTCTTTTGAGGGTTTCTATTATCATAGTGATGATTCTCTGTCGAGAACTAGGTTGAAGCTGTCTTCTCCAATCAGTGGCATCCCCTGGACTCCAATTGTTGTTATCCATGTCGATCAACAAACAAAGGGCGTAACCTAACCTCGATTTCAGACAACGAAGAAGACGAGAGCAAAACCCTAGAAACCAAAGTCGGTGTAAAATTGGGGTTTTGGAGAAATCAGTAAAGGTCGTGAGAGAAAACGACCGAATGGAGAGTGAGATATATGAAATGTGGCCCGAACTTGAGTTGAGACCTCCTAGCGCCTAGGGCAATCGTACATTTATAAAAAACATGGGTGCTAATGGGGTTCCCAATTTATTTAAAAAACATGGGTGCTAACGGGGTTCCCAATTTATTTGAGGGTGTACTGAAATTCATATAAGACAAAATGTCATTTGTCTATGATTCGATATATCTCCAAGTAAATTGGGAACCCCCATTAGTTTTTCAAGCCATTACCGAACCTTGTAGAGTTAAATATGAGCATTTTCTCAATCCGGCAAGCTATAGCTGAGCGGCTTGACTGAGACTTATAGCCAAGTGACTATGTTTTGGTCGTGTGTCGTGTCTGACATGTTCGAAGTTTCTAGATTTTATGGTTATATTTTGAACTCTTATGTATCACATTTATCATCCTATTTATTTCAGATCACACTTTTTTTATGGCTCCAATCTCAAATCACACTTTATTACAACTCCAGTCATACACAAATTTCTTCAATCTCAAACAAATCTGTAATTCATATGGATTCAACAACGAGAAAGGTGTTTGTCTGGCCGGGTGGACGGCCAAACCGTTTTAGCCAATATGGAAATAACTACTCAAAGGCATACAAAAAATTCTTAGTTGTAACATGTGTCGCTCGACATAACTTACATCGTTCAACGGTTTTAACGGCTTTATTTTCAATGGCTACAACTTCATTCCCCAATAAATTCACTTGTTTTTCATATTTTCAAATTATACCTCTTGTACTTTTTCATTTGAAGTTTTCAAGTTCTTTCAATACAATTGCTATGATGAATTGTTTACGAAACTCCAATAACAATAGACAATCGGAATCAAAATCAGGCAGAGTTTAATAAACCACATGTGGTGCCTGGTCAAGATATTATCAAAAGTTATGTATCTAGCCATCATAAGCGTCATGGTAAATGGTTGGTGCAAATTACAATGAGTGTATCTAGGTCTTCTGGCTGCTGCTGTGAAGGCGAAACCGGATGCAGACCAGGAAATAGCTGGAGCTTAGACGCTGGATCTTGAGGATTTTGGCTACCACCACCACCACCGCCACCAGCAGCAGCACCACCAGTACTTAAAGGTGAAGAATTGGGAACCCCATTTGGCTCCATTACCAGCATCTTCGAAGAAATTATTCGTAGATAATCCGACTGACTGGTAGCAGAACTTAATACATTTCCCTCAAACCTTGTAGCAACTTTATTAAGCTCTATCAAACCCTCTGGGTCTGAAATTAGAAGGTGTCTTTTGAGGGTTTCTGTTATCATAGTGATGATTCTTTGTCGAGAACTAGGTTGAAGCTGTCTTCTCCAATCAGTGGCATCCCCTGGACTCCAATTGTTGTTATCCATGTCGATCAACAGCAAAGGGCGTAACCTAACCTCGATTTCAGACAACGAAGAAGACGAGAGCAAAACCCTAGAAACCAAAGTCGGTGTAAAATTGGGGTTTTGGAGAAATCAGTAAAGGTCGTGAGAGAAAGCGACCGAATTGAGTGAGAGAGATATATGAAATGTGGCCCGAACTTTAAGTTGAACCTGAGACCTCCTAGGGCAATCTCACATTTATCAAACATGGCTGCTAATGGGTTCCCAATTTATTTGAGGGTATACTGAAATTCATATAAGACGAAATGTCATTTGTCTATGACTGGGTACATCCCCAAGTAAATTGGGAACCCCCAT
The DNA here is from genome assembly GCA_023529015.1 of Papaver nudicaule. Taxonomy (NCBI): domain Eukaryota; kingdom Viridiplantae; phylum Streptophyta; class Magnoliopsida; order Ranunculales; family Papaveraceae; genus Papaver; species Papaver nudicaule. The sequence continues at coordinate 4,380 of JAJJMA010271997.1, read as the reverse complement.
TAGTTTTCCAAGCCACCACCGCACCTTATAGAGCATTTTCTCAATCCGATAAGCTATAGTTGAGCGGTTTGACTGAGATTTATAGCCAAGTGGCTATGTTCTAGATCTTATGGTTATATTTTGAACTTTTATGTATCATATTTATCATCCTATTTCAGATCACACTTTCTTTATGCCTCCAATCTCAAATCACACTTTATTACAACTCCAGTCATACACAAATTTCTTCAGTCTCAAACAAATCTGTAATTCCTATGGATTCAACAACGAGAAAGGTGTGTGTCTGGCCGGGTGGACGGGCAAACCGTTTTAGCTAATATGGAAATAACTACTAAAAAGCATACCGACAATTCTTAGTTGTAACATGTGTTGCTCGACACAACTTACATCGTTCAACGGTTTTAACAACTTTATTTTCAGTGGCTAAAACTTCATTCCCCTATAAATTCACTCGATTTTCATAATTTCAAAATATACCTCTTGTCCTTTTTCATTTGAAGTTTTCATGTTTTTTCTATACAATTGCTATGATGAATCGTTTATAATATTACTCCAATAACAATAGACAATCAAAATTAAAATCAGGCAAAGTTTAATAATCCACATGTGGTGCCTGGTCCATATATTATCAAAAGCCATGTATCCGGCCATCTTAAGCATCCTGGTAAATCAAGATTAAAAGGTGGTTGGTGCGAATTACAATAAGTATATCTAGGTCTTCCAGCTGCGGTCTGAGGTAGACTTGATAGATATCCCAGGCATGCCTTCTATCACTGACAGAACGACATGATGTTCCCAGTTTGAGTTCAGAATTGAACGCTACAACTCCCAGTGCTCATCATCCGTCATGGCACGGGGATGTGAGCAATACAGATCTTAGAAATGAACTACTACAATTAAAATGAGCTGCCAACCAAAAGGATTGAACCTGTTCATCACCGTAAGAATGTGGAAACCACCTTCAAAACCTAAAAATTTTCTTTTCATCTATGTCGCTCCCTGCAGTTCTTGTTAGCTTTGACATGCATGGTGAAAGCTACAAATTCATTTACTTCTTTAGATATTATGTTCATTTACTTCTTTGAATATTATGTTCAAAGTGTCAAAGCATTTACATCACGATTATTTGGATTTCTGCCACAGTGATGAACTTTTCATACACACCCTACCAAAAATCGTTGTTCTCTTGGTATGCTGGATCACCCTGAGATTATGATACAAACTTACAAAGCGATTGTAGGTACCAGAAATCTGAGGGACACGTGGCACCATCCTAGGGGCGGTAGTAAGTTAGTGAATACACCGAGAGGTATGGGATAATCCCTAAAAGTAACTGACCGCACCCCACTTAAGGATGAGACGCGTGTAAAGTGCGACAGGTCAAAAGCACGGGTAAGGTTGAGGGTACTACAGAGGCATTAAATGCCAAGTCAGAAAGAGGAATACAGCTGTTTTGCACCAGTCAAACTTAGGGTTCTACTTGGTTTGCGGTCAAACAGTCTGGAGCCTACAAGACTGAGGATATTCTCTGGAAGGTCCCATCGGGGACTGGCCTCAGAGGATACCCTCAGAGAAAATACGGTACGAGAAGAGCTAAAAGGAGTCATATTTTAGAAGGTGCATTGCCAGGGCCATTCTGAGAGATGATATGACTAGAAGATCGGAGGCTGGAGGCTATACGATGTCTAAGGAAGGCTCAGACATACCTCTGGGAGGTATCTCAGAAGACTGACGTCCAGAAAGGAAGGCTCCCAGAAAGGATTGAGTATCTCGAGGAATAGATAGAAATAACTTAGTTTCCATAGCCCTTGTAACACTAGAATATGTACTACCTAACCTTCCTGCCTATAAATACCCAGCTCTTGAAGAGCTAGAGGACCAAGTTAGAACTCACAAGGGAAACCCTAGGAGACCGGATACGACATCCTACAACTAGGTTTGAGACTTGTGAAGTGAGAACTTGAAGAAGACTTGAAGACAGTAGATCAAGACTTGAAGACAGTAGATCAAGACTATTTAGTTAATTGTGAAGGTAGCTAACATTGTAACCACACTCATGATTAATGAAATACCAAGGATGTAAGCCTCCACCGTGAGGAAGAACCTTGTTAAAAAACATGCTTGTGTCTTGATTCTTTTACCTTTCTTGCATTTACTATGTTTAATTGTCTTTACTTTATCTTAGATGTGTTTGTACTTAAGTGTTCTTGAGTAGTTCTTCATCTAGGACCATTGGGTGTGATCTCAGAGATTTCTAGACTCACATTTTGGCGCTAGAAACAGGGACTAGGTAAAGGATTTATCCTTCCTGGTTTGTTTTTCAAAGCTTTTCATCTGTCTCTTAACCAAACCTTTGCTGTGAAGAAGAAAAGCTCCTGGATCTCATAGATCTCACAGGGAAAGCTTAGTATTCCTAGTAAAGGTGAGACCTTTTATGCTTTTAAGTGTTAAAAGTCACCTTTTTACTACTTGTTTGTGAAAAATCCTTGATTTTCTTTACAAAAACTTGATTTTTTGCAAAAACCTAGCTCTTATCTTCATAAAAGTTAGATCTTTGAACCTAGATTTTGTTTTCAAAGGATAAACAAAATTCTTGCTGTTGATTTCTTCCAACAGCAGACATATTTGAAACTGTAATCCATTTTGGATCTGGTTTTTTTCTTCAAAAAGAAAAAAAACACCATTAATGGAGGGTAGAGGGTTTTTCTAAAAGGAATCTTTGAAAAGTATTGTCTGTACTATCTTTCTTGTTTTCGTAGACTGCTGATGTCACTAACATCACTCTCAAACAAAACCTGACGGCCCAACTACCCAGTTTTAACTTATCCAATCATTTTTCCTGTCTCTCTCTGTAATTGTTTTCAAAATGTTTTGAAAAAGTGTACGGATTTCTTGGATCTCTGAAACTGTCAGATTACAACTAGCACTTGTGGAGTTACTCTCTGACAAGAAGGTTAAATCTTGATTTTGCCTTTCAGGAGAAGAAATGAAGACTGCTAGTGCCACAGACTCTGGAAGGGACCCTCCGAGGAGGACAACCTGAAGTGGATTGCAGAAGACGGATCGTGAAGTCCCAGAGGATGCTGTCGCCTCTGGAGAAAGTGCACCACCAGGTTTTCCAGCAAGCGTGCCTCAGAATACCAGCAATGGGGTTCTGGGGAAGGCCACCAACACTGTAGGAAAGGGACCTGGGGCACAAACGAAGAAGGGTACTGCTAGTAGCATACCTGTGAAGACTAAACCTTTGACAGAGGTTTATCACACCAAGCCCCCTCAGAAAAACCTTGCCTCTGAGGCAACGGTTATGAGGGAGGGAGTTGACTCTCAGAGAGAAGAAGAGAACTTGGATCTGCACACGACAGACTCAAACAGTTCCACTGAGGCTTCTCTAGAGGGAAACAATCGAATCATCGACGCTCTCAACGGACTTCCCAGAGGGAAGGTCCCAGAGAAAGGTCGAGAAGATACCTCTGGGAAAGGTGGACCTCCCAGAAAGGTTACAATAGTCTCAGAGAGACAACACGAAGGTACCTCTGGGAAGGGTGAACCCTCCAGAGGAGCAAAGAAGACCTCCAGAGCAAATGGCCATTCTGGAGTTGACAAAGCCACCCAGAGGGTGAGGCCAACTCGTGCCGAGAGGGGTAAGTCTGCGGCCAAAGACCCAGAATCCACCCCAGAGGACACTCAGAGAGCAAGAAGAAACAAGGTCAGAGCTCTGAGGAGAAAGATCCTTAAGCTCTCTGAGGCTAACAAGAAGCTAAGACAAGAAAAGGTCGTGACTACTGACAGTGACTCATCTAACTCCTCAGACAAGGAGGAAGAAGATAGGAGGAACTTAAAGTATAAGAGACCCAGAGATGATCCAGTCACTGAGGTGATTTCGGACGATACCTCGGACGATGACTCTGAGGAAGGCTATGCTGAGCCATCTCTGACAGACATCCTGGCAGCCCGAGAAAGAAAGATTCGGGAGCTGGAAGAAGAGGTTAATCTCAGGAAAGCCATGGCGGCAAGTATTGAGGACAAACCAGAGATTATCAGAAATGAGGGCAAACGATTGGCAGAGGTAATGGAAGATGCTAAGCGCTCACCATTTGCCTCAGAGATCAATGCTCTCCCGATACCCAAACGATGTACATTGAACTTCCAGAACAAGTTTGATGGCACGGGTGATGCTATCCAACACATAAAGGATTATGAAATGGCTCTAATGCCATGGCAAGATCGACAAGGGGTTATGTGTAAATTCTTTCCCGGGAGCCTCAAAGAGGAAGCGTTAACTTGGTTCAACTCCTTAGAAAAAACAAAGATCAAGTCGTACGAACATCTTCAAGAGGTCTTTCTAGAGAATTATATGCATAACAGCAAGGTCAAACCCGG
>JAJJMA010271974.1:0-19299 GCA_023529015.1 Papaver nudicaule | reverse complement strand
TTAGGGGCCGAATGTTAATCTGTAACTGGTTTTTCTACCCTAAATCCTTCGATTCACCCATCAAAACAACATGAAACTTCAATCAAACACCATAAAAAGCAAATGTGATGAAATGGGTTAGCGAAAATACCCTCGAATCGCTGCCATATCTCCTTTTCCACGCTCGATTCGATTTTTCTCTTGAACTTGGGCAAGAGTTGGTTCATCCGGATCCGGGGGAGATTCTGGTTGTTTATCACCTCGACCAGCCTTTTTCTTCGTCTTCACCATGTTTAATAGAGTCACGCGATTAAGTTTTTGAAATCGACGAGGTACGATGATTTCGCGATGATTTTTCGCGATGAAAACGTTTCGGTTTTTTGAGAAGAAGAAGAAGAAGAAGAAGAAGAAGAAGGAGAGGAGAGGAGGCTGCGATTTTTTGAGAGAGTTTTTTTTTTTTGGTTTTGTTTTAGGGATAGGATTAAGAATATATAGGTTAATTAGTTAAAGGGTATACTAGTCATTTCAAGTGTTAATTGAGGGATAACTTAGTAATTTTATTGCAAGGGCTAAAAGGTAATTTTGGCGTTGGGAGGGCTCGCAGAATTTGGGAAGGGCTCAAAGCAGGTTTCTTTTTTTTCAATTCTCAACTACTTCAAATGCTTTCTGAGTTTGATCCATAATCACTGGAAGTTGGTTTTACTTAAAACTCCCTTTCAGTAGGGATACCACAGACAAAAACGAGTAACGAGACTCACACAATAAAGGTGGGGATTTCTTAGGTTTGCACAGTGGATTTCTGGCTAATATCTGCCCGCCCCATAATCAATATTCTAGTGATCCAAAAGGCATGGGGCATGCACATATTTGACCCTGCTGAGTATCCATCTTTGTAACCCGAATCTATACTTATAATTAAGTTCATAATCATCATTTGAGATGTCTAATTAATTAGTTGATAATCACTCTGAGCATTAAAAGCTATATAGTGTATATGTTTCAAAACCCTCTTATTCATCATATTCCACTGTCCCTTTCTCAAGAGAGACGGCGGCTATACCATCTCAAGGTCTCTCAACTTAGATCAGATCAGCTCTACAACCCCAAAATCATCTTCATGTACTAGCTTATTAGATCTCATACCACCTGCCAGTTTAACAGATCTCATTATATAGTTGAAGTCAAAGATCTAAACAACCACAGCACATAAACTACTTTTTCTTTCTAAGTCTCACTCAATTCAACTGCTTAAACAAATAGAAGAAGAAGAAGAATCAAGGCATAATGCTCAATTTGTTTATCGCAATTGCAACATTTTTCTCCTTTCTCTTCTCTATTCCCATTTTCACTGTTGGAATGTGGTTGTATTTTAGAGCAAAAGCATCAAAAGGTGGTATTGTGTTTCCAGAGATCATTGAAGTTTTGATTGGTGGTTTGTTGATTGTTTGTTCATTGGCCGGATTGTTGGGTGCATGTCTTCGTAAGAGATGGGCTGTTGAAAAAGTATATTTCTTTGGGAAGATCATTCTGTTGTTATCGTTGATAGGTTTCACGGTGGTTGCGTTTGTGGTTGGCTGGTCATCAAGTGTTTCCGGTGGTATGAAGGAGAATCTGAAGAGCGAGTGGAAGACGGTTTCTATCATCAACACCATCTGCATCGTCCTCCTCTTTCATTCTTGTTTCTATGCTGTGTTTTCGTCTTTCTTTTTTTTTTGTCTAGTGATTGTGGTTTGCTTAGATGGTATTCGAACCTTTCTTTCAGTAAGAGTTTGAATCAAAAGAATGAAATGGAATTGAAGTTTCTTGAATTGTTTCCAAGTTTTTTGAAATTCAATTGATTCTGTTTCTCTGATTTTTAATTGATTCAATTGGTTCCACTTCCACCACATCCAATTTGTTTAGTTTTACATCTGAGAATCACCAACAACATCTCATCTACCTCCAGGCATTAGTTACATGCATTACATATATTATCCGGTTAACCTTAATTTGTGGCCTTAATTAGGGTGAATCACCACCATTTGGACCGTCAGGGTATTCAGAAATATGGTGCTGATAGTCTTTCCCTTAAGTTTTCAGTTCTACGCTTTCTCGGATGCATTTAATTAACATGAAGGCTCTATTGTCGTAAGCCTCTAACTAGAAAACACTTAAGCAGTTGCATTCATTCTAATGGCCCTGATGTAGTTTTCCTGTATATGAAAATAAACTTTTCTATAGGTATTTGATCACAAGGAATCCTTACTTCTCCTAGCTAGTGGGTGCCATTCAAGATCAGATGAGAAGAGGGTTTTGACTCTGAAAGAGGATAAGAATAACACTACTACTTTTCCGGGAAGGGTCATACTTCCATTTTTTTTTCTCTCTCCTCTCCCGCTCTGGCGATTTTTCAAAAACTCTTTCAATCTTAATCATGCTTACTATCATCGCCATTTTTAATCATATTAGATCATTTGAAATCTATAGATTACCACAGTAATACAGCATAATAGTACTAGCACAATCATTGGAGGGCATTAGCATCAGATATAGTTTGCATCTAGTTTCTGATTTCAAGTCTTATGTTTCATAAGTTCATGATTAGCATAAGCATCTAGTCAAGATCACTTTTTCAGCTCTACGGTGCATTAATTTGTTTATCTCTTTATGTTTTTTCCATAGTTTTAACTGCTACATAGATTCTGATTGTTCCTTCTTTGATCAAACGTATCTCTCTTGTCTCTCTGTTTTCTGATCATTCATCAATGTTATCAAAAAAAAATTTTGTTCTACATGTCTAACTAACTCTCTATGGCTCTCCCCAGCGTTTGCAGATTGTTTCACCGTTTGGTCATGGCGTTTGCCCCACATCCAACAATGGCTTTTGCGTTTGCTTCCATTGGTGTAATGCTAGTTTTAGCAATGATTTTCAAGATCAAGTGTTTACTTAATAGTTTCATCAGTGTTATGAAAATTCTCTGTATCTCTGGTAGATTCTTGGTTGAGTCAGGAAACCGATTCAGTCAATTCAATTTCCGCCAATCTCGCCAATTTCAAAATTCAAAAATTAGTTTCAAAAAAAGGAAACCAAGTAAACTCCCTTGGAATTATGTCGTCATCCTATGGTCCTCTACCGCTATTCTCTGGATTTCCATTATACTCATTCAATCCCTAAACCTAGGAAATATAGGAGAATCCCATATTCTTAGCAGCCAGGAAACTATAAAAACTCAAGAACTCTATAAACCCTTAACCTACTTTCCAATACAGCCGCAAAAGCCAAAGATAAACCCTAATATTAAGATGGATAGCACTGTCTCTGTATCATCATCAACAACGAAAGGGGTTGGTCAAATCACTGACAAACTTCAAGAGACAAAACTGGATCAAGAGAAAGGCAAGGAGTATCTGGTAGACCTTGATGAAGAAGACGAAGAAGAGGAAGATGCAGACATCCAGGTGATCGGTACCATTTTTGCTCAAAACAAAATGACTGAGAGGAATGTAGCTCGTCACCTGAGAAACACTTGGCCTTTCATACCTGCTGATGAGGTTGTGGTGCTAGAGATTGAAAAGAATGTAATGGTTTTCACTGTTAAGAAATGGAGTGCTGTGAAGAAAATATTCAAAGAAAGACCTTGGGCTGTCGATGGTAACTTGTTGATTGTTCATATGTATGACCCTACATCAACATACAAGGAGCTGGACTGGGTGCATCAAGATTTTTGGATCTGGCTACACAATCTTTTGCCAGAACATTATCACCATGAAGCAGTTAAGGAGATGGGAGCTATAATGGGCGAAGTTATTGCTGTTGATCCACCAGTTGGATTACCAGAACCGGGTGACTGTTTTAGAGTTTGTGTGCGCACCAATATCTTTTTCCCTTTGCTAAGAGGAATAATGGCAGTCACTGCAGCCAAGACCACAAAGTTCTACAGGTACTTTTATGAAAAGCAGCCTCACAGAATTTGCAAAGATTGCTATGTTCTAGCACCACATGATAAGAAACAATGCTTGAAGAATCAAGAACTGCATGAAGAACAACATAAAAAGGAGAGAAGAATCACTGCAGCCAAACTGAGAATCGTCAAACAGATTGGGAACTTAGTACCAATGCCCAAGCCCAAAAAATCTGCTGTGAAACACACCCCTTTTGTTCCACCACAAGATGGCTTTAAGATAAGTGAAACTAGCAATACCACATATGAAAACCCAGCTTTTGAGGCAGAAGCTAGCTCAGCTAGGCTAGGAAAAAGATTTAGGGCAACCAGGAATGAGGAAGGAGATAACTCTGGAGATGTCCATTACACTGATGAAACTCGTGAAATCATGCCAATGGATCATGCCCTGGATGTGGACCAAAGAGGTGAAACTAGGAGCAAACCGGAGGGAGAGCAGGTAATCTCAAAACTACACCTCATTTTTCAATCTCGTAATCATTTTAAGTTTGGCATTAGTTTCTTTAATTCTTCTTGTTCAGTCAACATTAATTCAGTTCTCTGCTTTAAATACATCGTCTTAAATCATAACTGCATTCAATCCCTTTACCTGAGAAAGTCAGCAAGCATTTTAGTGCATTTTAACTCTAGATCAATCTGCATATTAATTACCCCTCATAAAAAACTAGCAGTAGGATTTATTAGCCAATCATACTTTTCTTCATCATCTTCATTAAGACAGCAGCCAAATACCTACAATCATTTAGAGTACCATTTTAGGTCTGACGATCATTATATCAGGAACAATAAGATGAAAGTACTTTCATGGAATGTCCAAGGATTTAGGTCCCCTACAACAAGAAATCATCTTAAAGATCTTATAAGGTCACAAGACCCAGACATCATCTTTCTTTGTGAAACTAAATTAGATTCCAAGAAAGTATCCCCATTGTTAAGGCAGTATAATTTTCCAAATATAGCCATTTTAGATTCAGTTGGACTCTCAGGTGGTCTTGTATTAATGTGGAAAAGTGGTTTTAGTTGTGAAATTGTTTATAAAGAAAACAACATGATTCATGCCTTAGTCCAAGCTGACCCTAGCAAGCCAGAGTGGCTGCTTAGTTGTGTCTATGGTTACTCAAATGTGCAGAAAAAAAAAGGCGCAATGGGACTTTGTTCAAGAACTTGGCCAAAACATACAGCAGCCATGGGTACTAATTGGTGACTTAAATATCCACTTGAAGGATACTGTGAGCTCGACTTCTCCCAATGCTTCATGTTCAACAGATGGAGGAGTGCAAGCTATGCTTACCTCTGTTGGTCTAGAAGATATTGGTTATGTTGGAAGAGATTTTACGTGGTCAAACAACAATGAAGGCACAGGTACAAAGAGATCGAGAATTGATATGGCGTTAGTTAATGAAGAATGGACCAACATCTGCATTAATTCAAAGTTATTTCATCTCACTCAAATTGGAAGCGATCATTGCCCCATTCTCTTCAACACAGATACTTCGCAAGCAAAGTTGTGGAAACCATTTCGTTTTTTCTACACTTGGCTTCGAGACAAAACATGTGCAGTACAAATTGCAACAGCGTGGGAGGTAAATGTGGAAGGTTCTCCTGGTTTCAAATTGGCCAAAAAGCTGCAATTCACTAGGCAAGCACTGAGCATATGGAACAAGGAATACTTTGGAGATATAAACGTAAGAGTCAATGAGCTACAAGAGCAACTTCTTTTCCTGCAAGCTCAACCTTCGTCTGTGGAGACAAATGAGAGAATCTCTCAAGTGAACAAGGACATTCAAAAGTGGCATCAGATCCAATATGAATTCAACAAACAAAGAGCTAGAGATACTTTCATACATGATGTCGACTACAACACTAAATACTTCCATACTACCACAAATCGAAATAGGAGGAGGAATAACATAGATAGTTTGAAGAATGGAGCTGGAATTTGGATCTCTAACAGGGAGGAGATGGCTTCACTCATCACCTCACATTTTAAAGAAATAAGCACTACATCAAATCCTGTAATCGATCCCTCTTTCTTCAATTGCATCCCTTCTCTTATCTCTGAAGCAGACAATGAAACTTTGCTGGCAATTCCATCATATGAAGAAATAACAACAACTCTCAAAGGAATGGAAAGCTGGTCTGCACCAGGTCCAGACGGTTTCCCTGCAGGTTTTTATAAGACCCAATGGTCAGTGGTGAGTAGTGAAGTGTGTGACATGGTTCAACAGTTCTTCATAACCAGGTTCATTCCCAAACATATCAACAAGACATTCATCTCCTTAATTCCAAAAAAGAATAAACCTTCATCACCAGTGGACTTCAGGCCAATTGGTTTGTGCAATTCAACTTACAAACTAATTTCCAAGATCATGGTGAACAGGATGAAGCCACTAATGGCAAAAATTGTTGGTCCTTTCCAAGCTGCTTATGTATCTGGAAGATTAATTCAAGACAATACCATTATTGCTCAGGAATTAATCCATTCAATGAAGAAAGATGATAAAGATGGTGGATGGCTAGCTCTAAAACTAGATATGTCCAAGGCATTCGACAGATTAGAGTGGGATTTTCTCCAAAAAGTACTCAGCTGTTTTGGATTCTCAAATGAATGGTGTCAGATGGTGCAACAATGCATTTCAACCACTAAGTTAGCAGTTCTTCTCAATGGCACTCCATGTAAAGAATTTCACCCCACAAGAGGAATTCGGCAAGGAGATCCATTGTCCCCCTACTTGTTCATACTTGCTATGGAGTTTCTCTCAAGATCTCTTAATGCAGCGCATGTCAACAAGTTAATTGAAGGGTTCACTGTAACCAGTGATGCCCCAGCTATTAATCACCTGCTATTCGCAGACGATTGTTTGGTTTTTACTAAAGCTAACTTAGCAAGTGTTAATGCTCTGAAAAACTTGATGCATAATTTCGGCTCTCAATCAGGACAGGTTATTAACTATGAAAAATCTGCAATTCATTACAGCAAGGGAGTTCCAGCAGCTAGATGTGAAGAATTACGACTGTTGCTTGGTGTCACTTACATGGATAAAAAGGAAAAGTACTTGGGTTCCCCTCTTCTAATTGGTAAGTCAAAGATAGATGCATTTGAGGAACTGAAACTATCATTTGAAAGAAGATATTCAGATTGGCAGTCGAAGTCTATGAACCAGGCAGGCAGGACAACCATGGTAAAGCATGTACTTAACTCAGTTCCTTCTTATCAAATGAGCACATTTAAGCTCCCAAAGACTCTAATTGCTGATCTAGAAAGCTTAGAAAGGAAATTCTGGTGGGGCTATAAATCTAACAGAGGTGCTTGTCTAATCTCTTGGGAAGTTCTTTGCAAAGCTAAAGATGTAGGAGGTCTGGCATTTCGTGATTTAGAAGCTCTCAACAAAGCATTACTCACTAAAGTTGCTTGGAGGATATGTACTCAGTCGGATCAACTATGGGTTCGTATACTTAAAGCAAAATACTTCAGTAATGAAAACTTCCTGCACACAAGTGTTGATAAAGATGATGCTTCTTATGTCTGGCAAGGTATTGAAACTGGTCTCTCCACTCTTAAGATAAACCATTGCTATCTAATCAACAATGGCAAGTCAACACACATATGGAGAGACAAATGGGTAGTAGGTTTGGATGACCTGGTTACTACACATAATACTATATTTCATCAACTTCAATGGGTATCTGAACTTATGTCACCAGACGGTAACTCATGGAATGTCCAATTGGTGCAGGCTATTTTCTCACCACAAGTTGCTCAGAAGATTTTGGTTATGTCCATAACACATGATGATGAAGATGTATTAATATGGAAGCCGGCCAAGGATGGCAGATTCAGCATCAAAAGTGCATACAAAACAGTTACTAGAGGACTATACCATACTCCAGTAACAAATGATCCCATTCCAACAAGCACATGGAGGATGTTGTGGAAATTTGAAATGCCTCATCGCATCAAGCTGTTTACATGGAAGTGTCTAAAGAACATAGTGGCAACTAAAGTCAGGCTTCAAGTCGTCAAGAAGTCAATCAGTACCGGCTGTACAATTTGCAACAATGGAAACGAGAGTCTATATCATCTCCTTCTTGAATGCGATCACGCTAAAGCTACATGGAGTCTTCTGAATATTAATTCAGAGCACATCACAAGGAACTGCAACTCTATATCTCAGTGGATCATCTCATGGTTTGATCAACTTTCTGCTTCCAGGTCTGAAGAACAATGCAAATGGATAACAAGGTTAATGGTTGGCTGCTGGACAATCTGGAAAGAGAGATGTGAACATATCTATCAGGGGAAAGTAATACATCCTAGGAACACAGCCAATAGAGCACAGTACCACCTGAATAACTTCATCTACAATGGAGAAATCCCATCTCCAAGATATCCCACTAGTGTAGCTAACACAGTAAAATGGCTGCCTCCTTCTGATGGAAACATCAAGATTAACACTGACATCTCCTTTGATCAGAATTGTAACATTATTGGTATTGGACTAATATCTAGGAATTCTGCAGGTGAAGCAAGGGGCGGCAAAGGATGTACGCATGAAGGAGTGCTAGACCCGGAGGAAGGGGAGTGTATGGGAATCAAGGAGGCGCTGAATTGGGCTACAAAGCTGGAACTGAAGATGATCCAAGTGGAAGCTGATGCAGAAACAGTGGTGAAGTCCATCAACTCTGATTACCCACTAGTGCGTTGGGAGAACAGGAAGCATATTAGAGATATCCAACTTCTAATGAAGTCTTTCGATTTTTGTTCAATTGCTTATGTTAAAAGAGATGCAAATGGAGTAGCCGATGCAATCTCAAAAAAGTGTCGTAAAGAGTCTTTACATTTTGAACTTTTAGATAATTTCTATCCTTGGATCAATGATCTAGTCCTTAAGGATTTGAGATGTACTAGTTAATCTTGATGAAATAAAGCTTCCTTTATCAAAAAAAAAAAAATAACACTACTACTTTATCAGACTTTCTTTTATTTCCACCCCTGGTTCCAGCTGTTTGCATTCCCCTTTTTACTATTTACACCTAAATAGAGTAGGCCGTTGTTGTTGTGTTTCTCTGGTCATTTCAGCTGTGCTAAATCCACACCAGTCCAGAAACTCGTCATTCTCTGGAGATCGTCCAATCTTTCTACTATTTGCGATTTTGGGTTGACATGGTCTCACTTTTGCTCAAGCTGTCTTTGCCATGGAATCAACTACCTGAATTTCCTGAGCTTGGCTCATAGAATCTCTGTACGTACTTGGGAAATGATTGAGCTTTTCCCACAACCACTAGGTCCAACAAGGCCAAGGGTATAAATTCAACTAAAGTTTCAGTAGATTGAATACAGATTTCATAGCTTGTCCGCCTTGAATGAAACCTGGTGCTAGTGTTAGTGTTTAAGCATGCAGCTCCATTTCCTGACATCACCATTAGGACCACGAATACACGGATTAGTTGTCTTTGAGTAATCACATGCTTTACTAACCAGGACCGGCGCATACCATAATCCGAGAGTGTGTCAGGCATAAAGTAATTAAGAAATATTGAGCTACTCCGTACCCACTTCCAGCAATCTGACACCATTAGGACCATGAACATTCGCTGCTAAAATCACATAAGAAAACCCATTACCAGGGGAGTAATAAAACACGAGGATTATGGGGGGACTTCTGAAACTTGAAAACCAAAATTTGGTCTAGTTTCACAAACATGGAATGGAAAACAGCTGCGGCCACGACAACAGGGTGATAATTCCCTTCCTTACTTGTCAAGCAATCATGGGTGGCAAAATTAGAAGAAGTATGTCAGATTGATAAGGGAAGAAGGGTCAGAGAGGAACAGACGAAAGCATATAAAATCAGACATTTCCATTCATAATCCTTAGATACTGACAGACACACATATACAAATCCTTACAGATGCATCACTACCCAACTGCGACAACAGAAACCTACATTACTTATCTGAACAAACTAACACTTAACTGGCAGATATGTGTTCGCATCACAGGGAAGTCATGCAATGAGGAGAAAAGAAAGACGCCATTCCAAGACGAACCCTGCCGTACGTGCAATCTAATAGTGTAAGAGACGAACGAATTCTTACTGAGATTCACTCCACAATTTCTGAACAAGAATAAGAGACCAATCCGACCAGTCTCATTTTCCTCTTGGTCAAACCATGCCATTTCATTCTTCACTACAGAACAGAGAACTTAGCATTATTCCAGGTCTCAGCTAAGTGAAAACAACCAAAAACACAATAGATAAGAAGTAAAGAACAAAGTGAACAATGCAGAGGCCTAAGATCCACCAAGAAATTTTCCTCCAGTCTTGAATAGTGTTTTCAAGGACTGCCGCCATGCACGAGTGACACTTGAAACACATTTCTGGTCCATTTGCCCATGATTTGCAGTCTTCGTTCTTTGATTTGCTATGGTACCTGGTGTCCCACTCTGTTGGAGATTTGTAAAAGAAGCCACATTCTTGTGGCGGATTACAGCATCCTGACTGAAATGACATAACAATTTAGAAAGTCAATGAATATATTTGCAAACAAAACCTTTAGACTCTGATACAAAAATTACACCCTAAAATTTTCTTCTTTCTCAAGTTTCCAGTAAACTCAGAACTGGTACAATCAGACAATCAATGTTAGTAAAAACCTCCTAACAACTCAACATGCACACAAAGAAAGACTGCAAAATTAGCAACTACTCAGAACCCATGCTCAGTTTAGTGAAGTTTGGTTAACCTTCTTATACCAGTACTGATGATTCCAACTTCACGGATACGAAGAGATTCAACTGTAATAACATTCTACTTGCATTCAATAAGAACAAATTCAATGTCAACATGAAGAACAAACTAATATCAATTTTAAACAGCAAAACGAACGTAATGGTGAAAAACAATCAACAATTCCTACTGATTTCTCAACTATCAACTTGATACATCAACACATCACAATTCGCACTCTTAACTCACATACTAGTTCAACATCCTAATATGTGATGATGGAAGGATGCTTGAGATTATGGAAGGCCAAAAAACAGATTAAGATTTTCTTAAAATTAGAGAGAAAAGTAGAGTCTTATAATAATGCCTCAACATTTAAGCTTGAGCCACCTTATCTCCGGGAATACAGGATCAGCAAGTAGATATAAAAGCAGTTCTAACAAAGAACTCAGAATCATTTATCATGGATTCAGCAATTCTGGGTCAATGATATGGTCAAATCCCAAAACTCCAAAATAAGCTGTAGACAACTTAGTCTCTGAATGTATAAGCAATGGCCATTCTACCTTAACTCCGCTGAATCTTGTCAACTATCATAACCATATATAATTGAGTAAGATGAAGTAATATTCTTCGAGCATCATTCTTTTCTTTCATTTCCAGGAATCATATGAAACAGAACAACTAACTTAAGAACAAATTAAATGGTCAGATGTTGGACTCATTTAATTTGTTTGCCACATCTAATCCAGATTGATTCAACGGACACTTGGTCTATTTAAACAACAATCTTGTTATTCTACTCGGGTAATCAACTTAACTAAATGGAAGGAATGAATTTTCAGAGAAGGAGTTAGATCAGTCAGAGTCGGCGAGTCCTGTAAGAACTACCCTACCTTTCCAATGGACAGTTATCTCAAGCTTCCATGTTTTCCAATGTAATAGACTGAAAGCGCCAAGATAACAGAACTGAATGAAAATATAATTTCATTTGGCCACTTACAAATGCAATAGGGAGATACAAAAGATATTGGCAACTGATAAACAATATCATCACTAGGCTTACAGTATTATCTACTGAACAAGTCTTATAACATACCTCAACAAAGAAGCTGTAGGCAGATTATCACTTGACTTGTGCGTTTCATCAAGCACACATTTGCCAAAACTACAATCTAAAATCATGTAGAAAACTTGAATCCATCATTCGTGGCTCAAAACTATCACCTACTATGACACTTAATGTCCCATACATAACCAACAAACCTAAGTTCCCCACATCTCAATTCATATAAAACTAAGATAATCAAGTGAATAAGAATTGTAGGAAAGACTGCATAATTAGCAACCTTTGTTTCTGCTATTCAACTACTCAGAACCCATAGTACCACTGATGATTCCAACTTCACGGATACTAAAGACTCAACTGAAATGACATCCTACTTGCATCCAATATGAACAAATTCAATGTCAAAATGAAGAACAGAACTATCAATTTTATACAGCAAAACAAACGTAACGGTGAAAAACAATCAATCAACAATATCAGAGAACGGAGATAGGGTAATCACCTCGAGCGGAGACAAATCCTTGGAGTTGAACTTTGTAAGGGTTAATCCGACATGTTGGGAGAGATGTTCACATACATTTCGCTTCACCAAACACTTCTTGATTCCTCCCCAAGAAGATCCGATGCTGTTTCGCAACCAGTGATGGTAACTTTCCAACTTCAACTCTTTGTAACCCCTTCCGGCCTTCCCTTCACCCCCACCTCCATGAGCAACCACAACCCCAAATCCAATTGCTAGTCCTGCTAGCGAACCAATCAAGATCAGCATCAGAATGAAATACCCAAATGTCAGACACCCTATGTGATAATAGCACCCGAACACTCCAGCCACCGAAACCACCATCATAACGAGCCCTAAAGTGATGATTACATAGGATAGGAATTCGAAGTTGCAATGCCGCAATCTGAGCAAGATCCCGAGCACAACTACCGGAATCGACATAACAAAGTTGAGACAAATGAACTTTCCGGTGTAGTTCAACACCATGGTAAAGAAATGAAGAAGATCAGAGGAGGAATGGAACGGGGGAGAAGAGGATGAGACAGATTTGGAAGAGAAGAAGCGAAGAAGAAGGTGAGTGAGACTTAGGTTAAGTGAATGAGTGAGTGATTGTGTGTGTGTGAGATCCATTGACATTTCTATTTTGAAACAGAAAGGAGAGAAATGGACAAGGAAAAGAGACTTTCCCGAAGCGGGAAAAAAGCGTGCCAACCATACTGACAACCATACTCAGATTATTAGTAGTGATTAAGTTAACTGGTATTAGTTAATTAGTTAATTAATTAAACTGAAAAATTAGTAGTGATTAAGTAAACTGGTATTAGTTAATTAGTTAATTAATTAAACTGATCAATTAGCTAGCTAAACTGAGATGATTAATCAATTATTAGCTTTGTTCAACTAATTAGGAGTAGTATTAGCATGAGATTGAGAGGACCATTAAACTTGCACGCTTTTGATAATCGGTATACATATGCACAGTCAGTTCAGATACTGTAATTTCATATTGATATAGTGTCGACGCTAATTGCGGAATCATCTTATACCTCCCCGAACTATACAACCCACAGGTCTACAAGTTTGCATTAGAGAAAAATTTGCTATATTCTGACTGGGATATGAGTAAAGTAAAAGTGTTCTATATGATCACCCTGACACATTTTGATTCTCAAAATTTAAGATAATTGTTCAAGACGTTGTGATACACAAGTAATAATGCTCTTACAGCCAAAGCGAGAGGATAACAATTGTTGATTATACAAGTAAACACCTTCAAAATTTAGGGCCAAGCCCAGTAAAAGTGTAAAAGTCAACGTCAGTGATTATGTATAAGATTAACATGTATAATGCCAAATCTGCAGAATCAAACCAATCGCGATCCACGAAGAAAGAATTAAACTTAGTAAATGGCCTCGTTAGGCTACCTCCACCAAGAATAAGATTCTACAAACAACAAGCAACTAACTTAATGTTGATCACTCAGCAGAAACTTGTTGTGATTTACTGTCAATTTGGAGTCAATTTGGAGTACGATAGCTTTATTGCTCAAGGAACTATCCCTTTGCAAATCAATGCTTATGCGAGCTCGGATAGCACCATTTTCACCTGTTGGCTGGACAAACCAACAACAAAGATAACCAAATTAGAGACATATTACATATCAAGTAAAACTTGTTTGATCATATCTGTCAATGGAGAATCATGAACTTCAAGAAAAAATGTAAACCATGCAAGGATGCAACTTACCAGAACAGGATGGCCAATTAAACTATTCAATACGGCTAATTTACCAGCACCTGAAATATTTGTCCATACAGATATCAAATTAGAATCAACTATCAAAACAATCACCGTCTACAACATGCCTGCAGAATATCAAATTAGAATCAACTATCAAGACAATCTATTAATTAAAGCCAATAAGCCGCTTTATATTATTCATTTTCTTAGGATGGATCATGCAACGGTTTGCAGCACTACGCAGCCCTAGGGAGAGACAGTGTATGCATGCAATAGCAGTGTAAGAAATTCATAACACAAAAGGTACACATCATCTGCAACGATATATGGTAGTTCAATCAAATAAAAGCCAGAGGCTGAACTGATTATATCCTTTTCCATCCAATAGTGACAAACAGTCTCAGGATTCTAGCAGCACATGCACAGAATGAAAGTAATCTGTAAAATCCACAGAGACAAGTTTCTCAAACTGTTCCTGGAACTCTCGCGGATGGACACAACTAATACCAGTCATTATTGCACCTTCTTAACCAGTAGTTTAAAAGAAACAACAAGGTTGGAATTATGTCGAAACCAAGAGTCATAGCATTAACACTAAAGGTTGGGTTCCCTTTAAGGTGCCTGGCTCATTATTAGATCACCACATTATGATAATTGAACAGCCCAGTTACTGGAACAAATAAAACTTGGAGAATGTGTGCGTCAGACAAACTTTGATTAATGCACACCAAATAAATCTATTCTTGCTAATGAATGGCTAAAGTATTACCTCAGAAAGAAATGGAACTCCGGTAGCCTGCATGAACTTAGAAATTTTTTCAGGGAGCATTTGTTTCTCATCATTGCTAAGTTCTCCAGAGTTAGGAAACATTTTTTTGTCAAATTATGTAAACTTAGATCCTCTACCTTCCTACCGACTGCCACAACTCTAACTGGGTCAGCGTATACCTGAATCCACACATCAAAAGAAAATTGAACAGATGATCTGGCTCGCATATTAAATAAGTCAAATTATTCTTGCTGAAAGTCTTTTAGATGAAATCCGACTTCTTAAAGGAGAAAGCAGCTTACTTCTTACAAAAACTTGGAGACAGCTGAAAACAAATAAAACCATGAAGTGCTTAACGTGTGCTGTAGTAGCATGTTGTAGTAGTCCGTTTATCAAGATTGTTTTCCAACATTCAGCACCAGTGGTCTAGTGGTTCACAAGATTCTGGGTCTTCACTGATAAACCTTATAAGATGTTCTGTTGTTGCCAAATTTGCATCAATGAAGTAATAGGCGACCTACAACAATTCAATTAAACAAGTAAGAACACATCACTCATTACCCATCAGCCCCAATTCCATTATTATTTTCATCAATTACCATCTAAAAACTCAAAATCCAGTGTAATTCATCTTTAAAACACTATAAATCTCTCTAACTTTGCTGACCAAAACCATAGAATTTAGAACAATAAAAACTTATCTGTTTCAGCGCTCCTCCTTCCGGTGGCTGCGAATTGACTCTTCTCACTGTGTGATTGCTAGGTATCTACATCAAGTCCCCTGCTGCTTGATTTGACATTAGTCATTCTACCATACGCGGATAGACACGTATTTCCTTCCTCAAGTAGCTGTTGGATTATCCGTTGTTCTCCTCGGTAGCATGGATGACGCCTGTCATCTTTTGGTCAGACGTCTCTTCGATTCATCAGAACCCATTATAAGTCCCCAGCAGCCACATGTTTCCCATTTCTCTTCTCTCTTGCACATCTACTTTCTCTCTCCTTCTCTCATGGAGGACCGTAATGATGATACTGAGCCCCGTCGCAGAAAGGGTAAAGACCTTAAGACCAGGATTTTTCCAAACTCTGACACAGCAGGAGATTCTGATGGAGACGAGAAACCGATTCTCGATGATGTCCGCCTGGACAACAAACTAGGGAGTCTTCTTTCTTCTCCAAATACCTCCACCAGTTACACGTACGTATTCATCTCCCCAAATCCTCATTCCAGAAGAGCTGTCTTGGTAGTGTAACTGACCTCACAATGCCTTCTTAAGGCAGGAGCTTCTTAAGAAGGCATTGCGAGCTTCTTAAGAAGGCATTGCGAGCTTCTTTTGCCGCTGATGGAAAAAAAAAAAGTACCACCGCGCGCCAAGATCAAAGATTAAAACAGTCTTCACATTACCACTGATTGCCTTCAGGCCGTAAGCAACTGCTGCGGCAGTTGGTTCATTGTTGACTCACATTACATTAAGGCCCGCAGTTATACCTGCATCCTTGGTAGCTTGACGTTGAGAGTAAGCAGGGATTCTTAATAGTTGAACCAAGCAATTTCTGGCATTTTAATACCATGGATGTGGATCAACACACTGATCACACCAATTGTAGTTTTAATACCAAATCCTGCATTTGCCCTCGTCAATCAATATAGTAGCTTGCAATACAATTCATGAGCCAGAGCTACTCAGGGAGGGTTGATGCAGTTGCAGACTTCCATCCTCTAATAATGACTGAACCCTTGGAATTCCAGGGTTGTCAGGGGTGATAGATGAGAGCTGGGTCCTCTTTGGCCTCACACATGATGATGTTGTCAACCTCCCAAGTTTTTTTACTCAAAATTCATGTTCTAAAACTTGAATCTGAAAATAAGACAAATCACATTCCAATTCAACACCGGCACAGTTTTTTCTTTCTCTTACTACTTGATTCAATAGATATGGATTCAACTAACACAACACGTGAAACTACAAAAGCCAATTATCAATTTTGAAATGAACTTACCATAATCCTCTCACAAGGAATTGTATCCGAAAGAAGACGATGAATCTTCTACTGTTAGGTATTTGATCACAAGGATCTGTCGAATTACTTCCTTCTCCTAGCTAGTGGTGCCAGATGAGAAGGGGGTTCTGACTCTAGGGTTTTGACTCTGAAAGAGGATAAGAATAACACTACTTTATCAGACTCTCTCTCTTCTTTTATTTCCACCCCTGGTTCCAGCTGTTTGCCTTCCCCTTTTTACTATTTACACCCAAAGAGAGTAGGTTGTACAGTATTTCTTCAGTCAGTTTTACTTACTTCACCCAACTCACAGACATGTTTCGACCCGCTTAGCCAACCATATGTTATGCCACAGGTAATTCTATACTGACCGTGGGAAATCCCTTGGAAAATTCCGAGAGGAGATCTAACCGTTCTTGAGAGATAAGATTAGAGTGTGTGGGCCCCACCAATTAGGATTAGCAGGGGGCCCACTATTAATGTGAGACGAGATTTTTTGAGAGATTCTCTCCCCGGTACATATATCATTAACGGTTATGCTCCATTGGACACCTGTGATCCCTTAGGAGAACAAGGTCTGACTTTATTAAGACACTTGGTGGAGAGAAGCTTCCAAAAGTGTCATTATCATCTGACACTTGGTGGTGGTGGTGCCACGTCACGCTCTACAACACTATTACTCTCTACCTCTCTACACCAAGGGGCTCCCATCATAAAAGTGTGTGATGTGGGTGAAGATTTGGGATATTTGACCAAGGAAACTCAAATCTGAATTTTTTGTTCTAAATCATGTGTCTACTGATCAGCTCATTTCACGAGATTAATGAAATGAAATTGTCGTGTTAAAAAAAATAAAAAATAAATAAATAAACTCGAAAGAATTCGGAAATCATTAGTGATAACCCACTAATCTTTGGAAAAGGGAAAGCGAAAGCCCAAGAAGATGAAGTCCAGATTTATTCTCAGTTTCTTCCAAGTGTCATACGCCAATGTTGTTGCGGAGTATTTGAAACAACATCAAGGGCACGTCAACTTAGCGGTGACCATGATTGAAGCGCACCAGTAGTGGTCAATCACAGACACTTGTTGTTACTTAAGGTAAGGAAAACAAAGGTTATTGACATTGAAGATCGACCATCCAGAGAACTCCACCCTAGTGCCGACACTTGGGAAGAGGAAAGACATCAGAGGAAAATGTTTTTATGAAGAAGAGAAACATAACCAGGGACAGGGAGGTTTCATTACTCTCTCTGAAGGATGGATGTCCTTTTAAATCAGTTGCAGTCTTTGTAAAGGGAATAAATATGAGAAGAGTAACCTGAAGAACAACTTAAGGACAGACAAATATAAGAGTACTTTACTGAGGTTGCAAGTTCGACGGCAAGACCCATCAAGACAATTGCTAGAAAGATTACCCCAACTGAAGAAGAAAGAACCAAAAGAGACTCTTAATCCAATAACCTGGAGGTAGGAAGATACTGTAATTTGGGTTATGATTTAGGCTTGCTGCATCTCATTTTTCCCCATCTCCAAGAAGGGAGGCTCTTACCTTAAACCAATACCAATATGGACTGAAACAAGAGAATAGCAGTTCACACTCATAATAAATTCCACTCTTAGTACTTCTTTTGATTGATTGAAGATAGTTTAGAGCTTAGTTACCAGAAGCGCTCAAATGGTACACGTATCTCACTGAGAAGCGCGTTTCTACGCTTCTCACAAGGGAGCTCAATGGGAGCTCGCTCCTACCTAGTGAGATTCACGCTCCCGTCTAGGGGGGAACTTTATATACTAATTAGAGGCCGGTTAAGAAAGAACATTAAAAATTAAAATGTAAAAGTGAATTCAAGTAAGAAATAATTTTATTTCATTAGATATAATAGCATCACACCAGATAAGCTAAACATTCAAAACGAAAATTTATACTTAGATGCTTCTTATTAAAATAAATTGGGCATATATATAGGCAACATTTGATCAACAACTTCTTGAAACTCTTCCGGCGTACTCAAATCATCGTCTGATCTTTTCTTTCGATACACGAACTCGACCAATTCATGAGCTCGTAGGTATTGCCTAGCTAAAGCAAATAAATACTCGTAGGTATTGCCTAGTTAAAGACAGAGATAAGATGAGTGCAATACAATGGTGGGGTATGTACGGTGGAGGGGCACCAGAACTTTATGCATTAGCTATGCGAGTGTTATCTCAAAGTGTGAACTCATCTTGTGCAGAAAGGTGTTGGAGCACTTATGGCTATATTCGCAACGTAAAGAGAAACAGCCTGGGCGCTGATAGAACTGAAAAACTGGTGTATGTTCACTATAATCAACGTCTACTAATAAGGCAAAGAGCAGATTATGAAACTCAGTATAGAGGTTGGGATTCAAACCCTGAAGAAGATAACATAGAGGAAGCATTTGATGTGATTCAAGCAAGAGAGGAAAACAACCCATTTGATATTGAAGAGACTGCACCTCCACCTCCACCATCTTCTTCTATATCGACTGCACCTCCACCTCCACCTCCACCTCCGCTTTCAAACCCAAGTTCTCAAGATACAGAAG
>JAJJMA010271967.1:0-35765 GCA_023529015.1 Papaver nudicaule | reverse complement strand
ACTTCTCAACTACTTATCACCTTCCCCCGCTATGCCATTCTCGCTCTGCTAATGCAGTTTATCCCGCCGGCTCCTACTTCATGTCTCGCCACTATGTCCAAGTATTAGATGCTTCGCTCACAGCTTTCATTGTTGATTCCATACTTCTCTTGAGTGACCTCTTTGATACGCTTTCGCCCTTAGGATGCTATTACTATGCAAAGGCATTTTCTACCCTTACATTTTGCCTCTTTCATTTCCAAGATCTTTGATCGCCGGGGATGAAATTTTCCTCCTTCGCCGAAAATGTCGTGCCCACGCTCTCCACTTCTGCTTCAATTACGCCGTAAGCTCTCCACTAAATTTCCGTTACACTACGTGTTCTCCTCTCAGCTTCCATCACGCCACGTGCTCTTCATGCAGCCACCTTCACTTTATGACTTGTAACCGTTGGTGCCCACGATCTCCACTACTTCTCCACGATTTGTAACCGCTGATCGCCAGTTACATTTTCCCTTCCTATAAATACTAGTTTTTTTCACTCTAATCTTTTACCTTCTTCTTCTTCACTCGAGAGCAGAAATTTTTCAGAGCTTCTTCAAACCCTAAATCCTTCCCTGCTGCCGCCATACTCCTTCAAGACTCCTCTATTTCATCATTGAACTTCTCATTTTACTTTCCTTCCTTTCATCACCATTTTACTTTTATCTCTTCCCATTTTCCTGCGCTTTAATCTTCTTTTATCACTACTTTGCCGGATTTGTTCATCTTTTCCGGTGACTCAGATTCTTCCGGTAAACCGTTATCTCATCTGCATCTTGTTTCCGGTGACTTTTCTATGCTCATGGCTTCTTCTAGCTCTGCAAATCCTACCACTCAGATTTCCAGCTCGCCAGTCAATGAAGTAGAATCTCCACATTCTCCCGCTGCTACTAAAGCTGCTACACGCCCATCCTGGAAAAAGTGGTCAGAATACTGCGCTTTTGACAAAGTGTCCATTGCTCCTTTAACTCTGAAACCCCTAAAAAGGGTAACCAAAGCTTCTACCCCTACTACTCTAGATCTTCGAACGCCGGACCAACATTGCGAGTGGGCAGTAACTGCTTATGGCACACTCAAGGCTGGGAAGGCAGATCTATTCCCCTTGTACGATCCCGCCGATACATTCATGTGCGACTTATTTTTGGCGATAAAGAAAAGTCCCTTCCAACTTACGGCGAATGCAATTCGCATTTTGGTAGAATGGAAGCTCCGCCGTAGCAACAAGACTAACTACCCAGATTTGTTTGAAGAGGGTAAGTTTCCTCCCGAGGAATATACCGTTGAGAATTTTCTAAAGCAATATGATATTCTTCCTTCCTCGGTAAAAGGTGAGCCCTGGGCTTATCGCTTTGTTACCAAGAAGAGATTGGCGAAGAAACCGGCGGAGGTCATGCTTGGTGCTGTGGATACCAAGGAAGTTATTGGTACTACCACGGCGAGAAAGAGTTCTGAGACTGGCTGGACCAACATACCTTGCTCGCTGGAGGGTCCTTGGCTGCTAGGGTGGTGTGATAAGGGTAAGACAATCAAACGGTTAGACTTCTCTGAGGAACACAAGCGCTTCAAAGATCATGATTTTACCCATTTGGACTGGGTGGAAGAGAAGCAGTATCTTGACGCTGATGGCAAGATACAAATAGACTCCCAGGGTAACTGGCTGGTGTTGTCTACTGCCGCCAAAAAGCCTGCCAAAAGGAAGTCCTCCTCTCAGGTAACGAACAATTTTCTTTCGGCGAATATATATCTATATGCCTCTTGTTATCTTCTAGCCAAGCTTTGAGGAAGGCACGTCTGAAGATCTGGGAACAAGCATACTAAGTTTTTCTTATTTTAAAAATATATCTGCATATATTTTTAAAATATATATATATCTATATTTGCTTCTGCTTGTTTCAAGATCTGATGGGTGTGGCGCTTATTCGCAGAGTACTCCTGTCTTGACTCCTGAAGAAGAGCTCCGCCAAACACTGAAAAAGATCAAATCATATTCTTCCGCCGAGGATTCTCAAAGTGAGACCTCCGCTAATACTGGCGATATCCTGCCTCAGCAGTCCGCCGCTGTGCTGCCTCAGCCAAATTCGAATCGCCCTCGGCGTTCAACTTCTGCTTCAAAAAAATCTTCTTCTTCTAAGAAACTTTCCATCCATTTGAAAGATAAGAACCCTGCTACCGGAAATTTTGAAAACATTTCTGAGGAAAGGGAAGGCGATACAGTGATGACTGATGCCGAACCTGTGAAAGAATCTGTGAGAATTCCACCTGGGCGAGAGCCAGTTGTACCTGTCGTTAAATCTGGTGAGGATGTTTTTATTCCTCAGCAATCCCCTACTGCTAGGGATACTTTTACTGGTCCTTCTGGAGAGATTGGCGGTTCTAGCTCTTCTTTCGCCGCTCTCACAGATTTGCACAGGATGCCTCCCGGCGATAGAACTCCCAGGTTCCCAAGGAGGGGTGATACTGGCGAGATGGTGAATAGACTCGCTGACTCCTTCTCTAGGTTTCTTTCTCTGGAAGAAGAGAAGAACAATTTGAACTCTCTTTACTATGAAGCTATGTTGAAATATTCCACAACTGGCCTTGCCCATTCTACGGATTTATCCTCTGTGGCCCGCGACTTGACTCCTCTAGAACACTTCTTTATGGCCGCCGCGGTAATTATTTCTTCTAGTATTTTTCTTTACTAGCAATTGTGCCTTACTTTGCTGAATTTTCCTATTTGTTCCTGCCTCAGGGATTTCAACATTGTTTAAGTCTTATCGACGTCTTTGAAGCACAAAGTGATAGAGTAAATTTTTTGTCTCGTGAAAACGAGGATCTTGAGCGCCGGTTGAAGGAAAAAGAAGCAGATGCAACCAAGTGGCTTAATGCTAGCATCAAAGAATCCAACGAACGCGATGAACTTCAAGGTACTTTTCTCTTTTAACTTGCAGATTGTGTAATTTCTTTACATTCTAGTCTTTCGCCGAGACCCTTAGACCTTGCCCCTTCTAAGGTCGCCGACAGCATTCTGACACCCGACTGAAGCGAGTTGAAACCGAGATAGATAACTTGGCGGATGCTAATGCTAGGCAGTGCGATTTGCTGTTTGGCCAGGCCAAGACTATTAAGTGGTCCGCCGAGAGTTAGATAATGTTAGTGAATTGAATGTTAACCTTGATAATCTTCTCAAAGTTTCGCAAGCCAACGTAAGGTGGATTGAAAGCGAACGAGATAATGCTCGCCGCTTGGCAGAGCTTAACAACAAGCAGAAAGAAGCTGCTATGATAGATCACATGAGAGCGAGTTCCTTACGCCAAGAAGAAAAAGCGAGGGCCGACAAGCTTGCCTCTCGCCTTAATACAACAATTTCTGAGAGGGACTTCGCCCAACAAGAAATGCAAAGATGGAAAGATTTCTCCAAGATTCACGGCGATAGAGCTAGAGAGCTCAATGATCAGTTAATGTCCCAACTACATCAAGTAGCCAATGTGACTGGTTCTTCTGTCAACACTAGATTTGAGTCCCACCTTCAACTCCTTGTAGAAGCCCAAGCCGGCGCTTGCAGGCACGTGAGCGAATTGGAAGGTAGATTTCTAGGATTCCTTGCCGCCATACTTTTATTTTGCCTCAGTTCTTTAATCTTTTTCCTTCGCTTTTCTCAGAGCGAGTCAAGCAACTGGAGGGTGAGCTGGAGAAGCGAAACAAAGTTGTTGAGGACCATAAACTTTGTACTTTCACTATTTCTAATCTGGCTGGGAAGCTTGCTCACCACAATGGTTGTGAGGAAAGGTTGAACCAAGCCCTGGAAGAACATCGCCAATGCCTTGACCAAGTCGTTGAACTGAACCTTCAACTTCAAGATCACAAGAAATGCCAAACCAGTATTGAAGGTCTTGAAAGTAAGGTGAAGTATTTTGGTAAAATCCAGAGTGGACTTCAAGCTGATTTGAGTCAAGCTCAGAAAGATCTCCAAGCTAAGGACGCCAAGCACAAGCAGCAACTACTTCTGATGGACTTCATCGCCGTTCAAGAATATGTTAATAGGGAATTTCCCAAGATGAACCTTGATATTCCTGTTGAATACGTTCTTACTCCTAAAGCTCCCGCCGTTAAGGAAGTCGTAGATTGTGAACAAGATGGCGAGGGGTCTGGATCTAGCGACGAGGAAGATGCTGAGGAAGAAGGAGATAAAGAAGATGGAGTCCATGAAGAAGAAGATGAAGAAGAAGAGGAAGAATCAGAAGAAGAAGAAGAAAAGGGCCAAGGTGCGGGTTGCGGCCAGCCTTAGGGAGAAGATAGGACCCGTGACGGCGGGAACCAGACTGCTCCATGAATGTCGACATAAAAGAGAGCCGGCGGCCCCTCTTTATAATTTTCGCCCTCTTTTTATGTCTGCAATTTCTTTGTTTTTGTAATGAACAATCTTTTTTTTCTTGCTCTCCGCTATGGCGGGTATGATTTCTGTTCCTTTCATCATTTGTTATCACTGTGTTGAAGTATTATGTCTTCTCGCTTGTCCTAGCTTTTAGTTTTCGCTCTTCCTTCTGTATGAAAAATAGTCTTTATGCTTGTCGATATTTGTCATCAAAGTGTAATTTGCCTTTTCTTAACTTAATGCATCTATTTCTTGTTTATCTTCAAAGACTTAACTTGTCATTCAGTGAAGTCCTGGTCTTGTACAGCCAACGATTTCTCAGAGCGACAGGTTAGACCCCAGCCGTAACCATTACTTGTGCCCGTCGGCGGTCTAATATAAGTTGTTTGGGTTGCCCTCATAGGCTTTAATACACTATAGCGTCTGCCAGAGGTGATGCTATGGCGTAGACGGATTAGCACACCGGCGGCACCGCCGATGTGATGCTACAGCAAAGGGTTCTTATGCGCCAAACACTTACAGACCAACAAGTAACACGACTGGCCTTACAACTAATCCTGGGTTGGACTAACCATTACAAGTAGGTGCGTTCACTCAATGAAGCAAGCAAGCTTTCTGTATAAGAGATCTTGGCTCTTAGTTGATTTTACTGATTTGGGCATTATGCCTTTAAAGATGGCACTTGGCCTTTGTACCTGATCAGGGTTTTTGTGTGGCTTTATTGCCTTATGATTATTGGGCATTTGTGCCTTTGTAAGCGGCTTTATAGCCTGATACTGAGCATTTTTGCCTCAGCCTAGTGTGCTCTTGGAGCTTTAAATTTTAACCGTTACTGTGGTTAGAATACCCAGTGAGAAAAAATGCAAGTGACACAGTGATTTGTTAACGGGGTTCGGCGCATTATAGCAAACCTACGTCCCCGGATCTTATTCGCTATTGTTTTACATGAGCTAATAAGACTTCTTGGGTATTATGTCCGCCCAAGACTTCGGATTTTACATTGTTCCCTTCAAGGATAGTACTTCTTAAGGAACCTGGCGTTCCAAGGATGTTCAAGTTGCACTCCATGCTCCTCAATCAGTATATATGCTCCTGGCCCAGCCACTCTCTTGACTACATATGGGCCATCCCATACAGGTTCCAACTTCCTGCATCCTTCTCGCTGGGACGGGGGAATTTCTCGAAGTACCAACTCGCCAGGCTGATACTCTCTAGGGATCACCCGCTTGTTGTATTCTCTAGACAGTCGGCGATGATAATTTTCCATGTGTGTAAGGGTGATCAGCCGTTGTTCTTCTAGATCATCTAGCTTGGCTAGAATCAAGTCAGTATTCAGATTCTTTTCCCACGCTTCATGTTTTGTAGTTGGCAGGATTACTTCAGATGGGAGTACTGCTTCAACGCCGAAAGTAAGTAGAAAAGGAGATGCTCCCATTGCTTCACGAACCGTAGTTCTATAAGACCACAAAACATTGTGTAAATGCTCGCACCGGGCCTTTTTGTGTTTCTCCAGCCTTTTCTTCAGTCCCATTCCAATAGTCTTATTGGTGGCTTCCGCCTGCCCATTACTTTGAGGATATAAGGGGGTTGATTTTCCCAGCTTGACACTGTAGTTTGCGAGTAGCTTTCTTATGTTGTCGCCGACCAGCTCCTTTCCCATTGTCAGTACATATCTCCGACGGTACACCAAATCTACAGAATATTTTCCCAAATGAATGTAAATACTTCTTGTCATGTTTTCTTCCTGATAGCTTTAGCTTCACACAACTTGGTGAAATAATTTGTTGGCACAATGATGTATTTACGTTGCCCTGAGCCAGTAGTTAGCGGTCCAATGATGTCAATGCCCCATTTGGCGAAAGGCCAAGGGCTGAGCACTGATTTTAGAGATGTCGCCGGTGCTTTAATTCTTCTTCCATACAACTGGCATGGTTTACATCGCTGAACATATTCTCTTGCATCCTTACTCATCCAAGGCCAATAGTATCCTTGCATTCTGACTTTTAATGCCAAAGCTCTCTGACCACCGTGATTCCCACAGTCTCCTTCATGGATTGCCTCCAGTAATTTCTTACCTTCTTCTCTTGATACACAGCGCAACAATGGTCCTGAGAATGACCGGCGATATAGAATTCCATCTCGAAGTTCATAATTCGCCGAACGACTGATGACTTGATGAGATAAGATTTACTTTCCTGGTAAGGTTGAGCGATCTAAATAATACCATATCGGCGCTCTTCAATCTGTCTCTGCTGATTCTTCGGCGCTTGTTGTTAACACTTCTCTTTGCTCTCGTGCTACTACCGATGATTGCGTCACTCTTTCAATAGCTATTGAAGGGATATTTGGATTTGTCATCATTGAGGAGATGAACGCCAATGCATCGGCGTGCCTGTTATCTTTTCTGCAGATGTGGCGAAACTTGATACCTGTGATCCTCTGGGCATATTCCCTAGCAAGTTTTAGGTACTTCTGCAGAGACGGATCTGCTGTCTGATATCGTCCAGATATTTGTCGAATCACTAGCTGAGAGTCGCTTGTCAATCTAACATTGCTGATGCTCATTTCAATGAGTATTCGCATGGCGTGAATAACCGCTTCATATTCTGCCTCATTATTGGTCGCCGGGAATTCTAACCTTAGCGAGTGTACTATCCTTGCTCCTTTCGGCGAGATCAGGACAATTCCAATCCCATTCCCTTCTTTATTTGATGAACCGTCTACATAGACCTCCCATTCATCAGGACTGCACTTCAATAGATCTGGCACTTCATGCTCTCGCTCATCCAGGGAGGATGGGATTTCTTCTATCTCTTCTTCTTCATCAATTGGGAAGTCGGCGAGAAAGTCTGCGATAACTTGTGACCGCTGAGCCGTACGTATTTCATATTGAACGCCTAACTGCTCAATTTGCTGATTCCACTTAGCGATTCGCCCCACTCTCCGTGAACTATGCAGGATAGATTCTATTGGAGTTTTGGTAAGGACCACGATGGGATGAGCGTGGAAGTATGGGCATAGTCGCTGAGATGCGAAGACCAGCGCCAAGATCAACTGCTCTATCTTAGTATAATTCTTTTCTACCCCTTGCAATGTTCTGCTGATATAATATATAGGCGTTTCTCCACCTTTGGTTCTTACAAGCACTGCACTTATGGCGAAAGGTGTTGCAGCGAGATATACTCTGAGCTCTTCGCCGTGCTCAGGCGGTTGAATCGCTGGGAGAGTAGCGAGATACTTTTTAATACCTTGAAAAGCAGCCTCATGTGCCTCAGTCCAGTTGAACTTTTCTCCTTTTTTCAATGTCTGGAAAAATAGCTTGCATTTGTCGGAGAACCTTGAGATGAATCTGTTAAGAGACGCCAAGGTCCCATTGAGTCGCATAACGTCTTTTACAGTTACCGGCGAAGGCATCTCTATGATTGCCTTAATCTTGGCTTGATCAGCTTCCACTCCCTTCTTTGTGACGACATACCCCAAAAACTTTCCTGAAGTTACGCCAAAAACGCATTTCGCCGGATTGATTTTTAGCTTAGTAACGCGCATATGATTAAATATTTCTCGGAGGTCTGCCACATGAGTTTGCTTCTTCTTGCTCTTAACAAGCATGTCGTCGACGTATACTTCCATTGTTTTCCCTATCCATCTTTCAAACATCTTCTGCGCCATTTCTTGGTAAGTAGCGCCGGCATTCTTTAACCCAAAGGGAATTCGAGTGTAACAAAATAATCCTTTAGTGGAAAAGAAAGCTGTGTGCTTTTGATCTTCCTCCGCCAAAGGTATTTGGTTATATCCTGAATAACCATCCATAAAAGACAACAGCTCATGACCCGATGTAGCATCTACAGTTTGGTCAATACTTGGCAGCGGAAAACTATTCTTTGGACATGCTCTATTGAGGTCGCTAAAGTCGATACAAATTCTCACTCCCTTGTTCTTCTTAGGCACTACCACCATATTGGCTATCCATTGAGGATATTGCACTGGTCTTATGATACCAGACGCCTTCATTTTATCAATCTCTGCCTCCACTGCCTCCTTATAGGCTGGAGCCAATTTTCTTATCCTTTGCTTGAAAGGCCTGACCTTTGGATCAATGTCCAATTTGTGACATGCTATCGCCGGATCAATGCCTGGCATTTCATTCATGCCCCAGGCAAAGACATCAACATATTCTTTGAGTAGCGCTTGCAGCTCCGCCGACTCATCTTCATTTAATAAAGTACCAATCTTTTCCATCTTTGGATCACTATCATCGCCGATATTAACGTCTTCAGTATGTTCCACCGCCGTAAAATGTAGTTCGGTTCTCCCATCGGCGACAGTTCCTTTAATTGATATAAGGTCTTCTCTCAGACTTCGCCGAGTCGTCTACCGAGTTTACTGAATGCACATATGTGGAAGGGTTGGCGATGAGGTCCAGAATCTCCTGCTCCTTGACCGCTTCCTTACCGAGCTTCTTTTTCTCTGCAATCTTTGCTTTTCGATTTTCTCGCATTTGTATATCCGCCGAATTGCACGCTTTTGCCACTGCTAAATCTCCTACATATTCGGCGACTCCCATTGGTGTGGGGAACCTCAGGCGCTGATGATAAGTGGAGGGTACTCCTTTTAAGCTGTGGAGCCATGGTCTTCCAAGGATGGCTGCGTACGGAGAGTCAACATCCAAAATGCAAAGAGTAGTTTTCAAGAAATATTCTTTGCAGATCATGATTTTAAATTCAATTTCACCCTTGGGTTTAGAAGCAATGCCATTAAATCCATAAATGTTATAAGAGGAAACTGTCGACGAGGGGATTTCATCATCCTTTGCCTTCATTGCTTCAAAAGCAGTGTTGAAGAGAATATCTACAGAACTTCCTGGATCAATAAGTACCTTAGGCAACTTGAACTTCCCCATCTGAATGGTAAGAACCAAGGGGTTGTTATGGTTTCTTCCTTCTGGAGGGATCTCGTCGGCAGAGAATCCGACACATGCCTTCATCCAATCTTGCAAGGGCTCTTGCTTAGCGGCGACACTACAAATCTCATTTCCCATTCTATCTCGCTTATGGACCCGAGATAAAACATTATCATGAAATTCGTCCCTGGTAATCTTTGAATGCACGATGGAAAAGCAATCTAATTCCAACAAATCTCGCTCCACCTTTACCTCGTACACATTTGGAGTATGAGCGGGAATAGCTTGAATTGGCTGAACCATGACAGGAGGTGGCGGCGGCAATTCTAATAATTCTTGAATTTCCCCAAGCGGATGAATCGATGGACTTCTTGCTGTACGCCGGTGCAGTTCTCAGTTGTATGACCATGGAACTGGTGGAATTGACAAAAGGAATTGGTATTTGCCGGCGGGGCCCTGGGATTTCAACTATTGTAAGGAT
This sequence comes from Papaver nudicaule, assembly GCA_023529015.1. Lineage (NCBI taxonomy): Eukaryota > Viridiplantae > Streptophyta > Magnoliopsida > Ranunculales > Papaveraceae > Papaver > Papaver nudicaule. The sequence continues at coordinate 26,009 of JAJJMA010271967.1, read as the reverse complement.
AGCGAATGTCATCCCTGCAGTTTGAACTCTCAATTTGTCCAAATGCATCCGTGTAGGAGACACGTAACTTTGGTAGAGTAGCATCTTGGAAAGGTTGCTGGTTGCCTCTGCCGAATTTTCTATTATCTCCATTATATCTTCTTTCACCATTCCCATTTCGCCGATTATCTCTTCCTCCTCGCCCATAGTTTCCTCCTCGATTGTCTTGCTTATCACGCCCATCATAGTTCTCTCGCTTCTGCGAATTCCAATGATGCTCGGCGGTAACTTGCTGTTGTTGCTTTCCTACCTCAGGAACTATCATCGCCGAAAAGGGATTCTGCATCAACTTTCGATGTTCTGCCTTCAGCCATTCTTTTTTAATTTCTTCCTGATCTTCCGGCGAGAAACTGTTAATCGAGTGAATTTGTTTTGCTCTTTCTTTCTTCAGGCGAAGCTCCTCTTCTCGGATTTCTTCGTAATTTATCCATTCATCTTGTATTGCCCTCAAAGTCTGCATATCCTTCGGCATCTCCCAAAATAATTTTTGATACAGTTGGTCTGTCGTCTCCATAGCGTTAAGAAATGACCTTATCTTCTCTTTTTCTGACACCTCTGATCCCACTTCACTACTCGTTTTCCTCCATCTTTGGATAAAAAATTTGTAAGTCTCTGAGGGCCTTCTCTTGATATTGAATAGTCTTTCCACGCCAGGCCGACTTTTGTTATTCTGAATAAAAGCTCGCAAGAATTTGCATTCTAACTTCTCAAAAGATTTAATTTTTCCTTCTTCAAGCCCATCAAACCAGGCTAAAGCTTCATCTTTGAGCGTAGCGGGGAATGCCATACACATTATTGGATCTGATCCTACCCAAGCCGCCAAGTCTCGCTTATAAGCTCTCGAATGTTGTGCAGGATCTCCAGTTCCATCATATGTGGAGGTGAATTTAGGCATAAAAAACTTAGAGGACACATAACCATATGTAATACAATCATGAAAGGGTGTTTTCTGCGCCTCTGAAAGTGCAACCTTGTATTTCGACTCCCTTGAAGATCCGCTTAAAGCTTCCACTTTGTTTTTTAGTCGGCGAAGGTCTCTCTTCATCTCTTTATCTACTTTATGCCGCCGTCTAGAGCTGCTATATTCTTCGCTATCTCTTCTAGGCACATTCACCCTTCTGCCCCTTTCACCATATTTCGCCGATGAATCTAAGACCTCTGCTGTGCTGGTTGCACTTTTTTCAACTCGACGAGTTGTATGCGAATGGGATGCATGGTGAGTTGAATGCGCATGGGACTCATGGCGAGTTGTATGCGCATGGGACGCATGGCGAGTTGTATGCAAGTGGGATGCATGACCTATATTTTGCGCCGCCATCAATTCTCTATGACTCTGAAGTACCGTCTCCATCTGCAATTGCATTTGCCTCTCCATCTGACTCGCTTGCCTGTTATTGGCCTCAAGAATTTGCCTCAGCAAAGCTTCTGTAGTATTTGTGGATCCGGTGTTATCTGTTATCACCACTGGGCGAATTACAGTAGCACCAGGCACTATCGCCGCACCATTTCTGCTTGCTGCCTGTGGAGTTTCTCCCGCCGTAATAGGTTCTGTCACCACTGCCGGAGTTTCTTCTGCCATATGTAGTGCTTCGCCGACATCTTGCGCCAACTGCTGCTGAACATTAGCTGCCACTGTGCCTCCTGCAATAGCATTTTGAGTTGCTCCCCCCGCATTTGATGTCTCGCCTATGGTTCCCAGAGTGAATCTTCCACCGCCAATTTGCTCGCCGCAAGCATTTGCTTCTACTTCACTACTGACCCTTCGCAGTAATGGATTAGCCTCAGGTGACCTTTCTGCATTCTCAAAGCGAGTAATGTCCTCCATGTAAATCTCTTCCTAGCGTGCTACTCGCTGGACAGGTGGTCGCCGAGATGACCTTGCCAAATGAGGATCCGCTAGACCAGCTGGTTCCATTGCCCTGCTTCTAGTGTTGTGACCACTGGGGAATGTTGCTGGTGTGGGAAGGATGGGATGTCGAGGAGGCCTACCCGCCGGGGCTTTATCGCTTCTTCCTCTAGGACCCATTCGCCGAAGGTCTGTAAAAGAAGACAAACACACTTCCTGACAGTATTGCTCTGTTAGTACTGTGGGTAAATGCCAAATAAGTTAGTTGGATTACTTTTCAGAATGTTGATGAATGAAAGACAAAAGGAACAGCTTTAAATCACGTGATGTGCAGATGATGACCTAATCATGACAAGAATTGCAAAAACATCATATGTGATTGTGATTTTCAAATCAAAATGATAGTACGACAACCGTTTTAAGGAAAAATTTTAAAAAAGGTTTTAGAATGCAATTTCCTTTATGAGCCTGAAGTTCGTACTAACTCGCCGGAAAAGATACTCTTGTTGCCGGAAATATATATCTATATTTGTATTCTCCGAGGAAAACCCATACCAAAAATAACATTTTTCTATCCACATAACTAGCTTCTCTGCTGTTCATGTGATAAAAGTGAAATATGTGATAGAATCATCAAAACAGACCGGCCAACTCTCGCCTATAACAAGAACAACGTCTAACACAACATGATTTCCAAAAATAGCAAAAAATGTATGCTGAAAATCAAGATCCATCGCCACAACATACTAGAAATACCCTAATTTTCCTAATCTTAGCAATATTCTACAAGAGAACATTATAACAAACCCCATGGTATACCATATATGGCAAAACAAGAGGAGAATCATAAAGAAAATCCTACACAGCGAGCATAACTTTTCTGAATAGCAGGAGAAAATGACTGAAACATTAACGGCGAGCTCTAAGACTTGTAAATCATACCATATATGGAAACAAAGAACATATGATGACATCTCAAAGCATACTGAAAATCAAGGAAAACACAAGTTCAAAACCTCTTCTAGCGCCAAAATGTAACTGTATAAAACCCTGATGGTTAGATCTTATACAGTACACCCAAATAACATACAATAACATACACACAATCATTCATAAACATGCATCTAACAAACAACATGAGCAATATTAAAGGGAGAAGGGTTAGAGATACTTGACAAGATGTTTTACTTGGTTCGCCCTCATAAGTAAGGACTACATCCAAGGATTATCACTAGTATAAGCATGATTACAACTCTCAATTACCTTGCCAATCTTCTAAGTATAATATCTCAATAAGAACCCTAATTTCAACCTTGGGCTATAGAGAGCAAGTATGATACTTTTCCTCTCCTTAGACCAATCCGAAATGTGTCCAACCCCTCTCTCAAAGGTTTCTCTCGCTATTTATAGAGGACTAAAACAGTGCTATACAGCTAATACAAACGAATTACTTTCTGACATTAACTTGTCTTCACTCGCCGACAGAGTATGTCGCCGAGGTAGTATTCCACCTATCCACTCTTGGCGGGTAAGTCTTCTTTAGGATAAGGATTGCTGACGAGGTTTCCACTGAGTCAACAAGTCAACTCTGACAATCTATCCGTTCTGACGAGTAATGAATGCTCAACCACTTCTCAACTACTTATCACCTTCCCCCGCTATGCCATTCTCGCTCTACTAATGCAGTTTATCCCGCCGGCTCCTACATCATATCTCGCCACTATGCCCAAGTATTAGATGCTTCGCCCACAGCTTTCATTTTTGATTCCATACTTCTCTTGAGTGACCTCTTTGATACGCTTTCGTCCTTAGGATGCTATTACTATGCAAAGGCATTTTCTACCCTTACACCTTCCCGTATAAAATAGACTAAACCAAATTTTATATGAACGAACATCTGAATTTCATAATATCAAAAAGTATCAAAACATTCGCCTCTTCACAAATATACCCGAGTAACAGATGTGCCAGCAGCAGTGGACGCAGTGTGGGTTTCATGACCAATCGTGTCTCTTGGTGAGTTCTGCTGCTAATCATCGGTAGTAGCATTGTAATATCTTGCTCCAATCAGTTTTCTGTAGAAAATGTATGGAGTAATTGTACTCCGTTTAATAAGATATGCATGATAGGGGTTTGCACAGCATTTTAAAACTTTCTGTCCAAAACATGATAGGGGTCCGTTTAATAAGTATAATGGATACGAAAGAATAAAGAAAATGAAAACCTGTTACAGTTGGTAGAAGCAATGAAGTCATGTCCCTGCATGCAAACTCCCTTCCACCGGGATGGTATCGGTCTCATGCCTTTGTCGCTAAAATTTCTGATTCTGTACACTTAGACATTGCACCTACAACCCTTTCAATACTCATTGGGTCAGAATGCACAATAATGGTGATTAATTAACGGATGAGAGAGTGAGGTTTTGGGTATAGAATTACCGTGTACAGATTGATTGTACATATTAGGGTTTGCTACTTGAAGGTGGCCTGATCTGTACAATGGTGTTACAGAATTGCCCAATCCTTCTGTCAACTGGTTATAATAAGTTTGATTTTATGGCTCATAATAAAGGTATTGCACTTTTTTGCTGCCTGGTCATAATCAAAACAAACAAAAAAACATCCAATAACACGAACCCATGCCAAATTTCTCAAAAATAAATTGAACCCAAGTTTGCAAATTAATGGATGTTTACCTCTTCCTTTTGGTTGTCATGAGTTGATCAAAAATGAAGAATTGATGACGGCAATATACGATTTCTATCGGCATGAGTAGATCTGAAATCCAATACAAACAATATATGATTAAGAAAAAGATAGGGGTTTGGTGTGAAGTAAAGATAGAGAAATAAAAAACTACCTTCTTCATGAACAATGATTTCTTGATTTAAAAAAACTTCTTCATCTCCGGTTTTTTCCCAAAGCATTTCATCTCCAATTTCGTCTGATCTCTAGCTTCTGATTCTTCGTGTCTCTCTCTCTTCGTTTGGTTTGCTAAAATTGGACGGAAAGTAGAAGTGAGGGTTGGGTAGTTTTCTATGGGGTTGGGTAGTTGTGTAGAAGTGGGAAGTTAGACTTAAACCGAGGTGGGAGTAGTGGGCTTGGGATCCATCCGTTATGGAGGGTGTACATAGAGTGTAAATTAAAAATAATTATGAGTTGGGTGGGGTCAGAATGAATGAGAGAGCTCTATTTTAGAATACTCTCACCATAACTCTTAAAAGGTATAAAATGTGGGGCCAAAATGAATGAGAATTGAGTATTTGATTTCAATTATTATATATAAGGATACTAGAATACGAAAATATCATAACTGAATAAAAAAATCTCAAATAAGGCATTTGTTTGGTATGTCGGTGGCACATAATGGAGCTTGAAAAATTAAGAAACATCTAAAGTTTCGTACACCTTTCACTATACATATTTATCCTCGAAAAATAAAAAAAATTGGGTCACTTCATTGCTTTGATGTCATGTGTAAGAACTGTGTTTATGGAGTTATACAATAATGATTTGATTCATCCATTAGGTTGAAAATGGTAGGAAGGTAATTGTGGGTGTGGAGAGTATGACTACACCAGACCAAAGGTCGAGAAATGATAACCGCATTGAACGAAAAGGGTAAAATAAGGTTGTGGATTGCGACGAAGATTTAGTTTTTGTTCATGAGGTGATTATACATGAGATAATAATTATGTATACTTTTTGTGATTGAAGTACTTTAGATATGAATTTGTGTAGTCGTTAAGATAACCTAATAGAAGAAGGTGTAACAATAAATGTTAATTGCCACCTCTTTTGACCAATTCACATCTGGATTGTGCTAACAAAACAAATTAAATATAATGAAATTTTAGGAAACTACTCTTGGGCCAAATTCTTGTGTTATAGAAACACACCCCCAAAATATTACTTCTTAGGCTGTTTTCTATGGAGGAAAATGAGGGATGAAAGCGACAGAATACCGTGGTCTAAAGTCGACTCTCTCTCCTCTTCCTCACACCCACTTAGAATCCGCAGTGGCCCTCCCGGAACTGGGAGGAAAGCGAGGAAAGCTGTGTCGCTCAGAGAGCGATAAAAACTATCTCGCTTTCACTTTAGCGAGATACTATATCTCGCTTTCAGTTTGACCTTTTTTAATTTACACCCTCGTTACACCGGCTGGCGTTGTCATACCTATGTTGTTACACCCTCGTTACACTCGCGATTAAGAAACTTTGAAAAACATTTACCCACTCATATTTTTCCTGTATACAACCGTGTAAAACCTTGAGACGCACTCGCAATTTACTGTTTTTTTTTTAAATATCACCATGTTGAATGACCTAGGGAGCACCTTATTGGCTTATTCGATTACACACAAATGATTAAAGCGAGCATGACATGGGTGAAGAGACTGCATATTTTTTACTTGTGGGGGTTGAAGTGATTACACCCTGTCAATAATAATTGTACGTTTGAAACACCTGCGTATCATAGTGCACTATAACTGTTTCAGCAGAAAGTAATAAAGATAAGAGTAATGCAAATAAGAATTTTATTAGACTCACAAGCATACATGGTTATAGAACCACAAAACGTAAGCCAAAACAAATTTGCACTCCTTTGAACCAACACTTCCACATGGTTGGACGCGTGAGGTCTCGTGATAGATTTACCCACAAAATATGATAAAACTTTTTACACATGGATAAGTGATGGATTCATCATGGGGAAAAAGTGGACGAGAATCATGAAGCAGTCGTAGTGGGTGAATTGTGTTCCTTCGATCTCTACATATGCCTCGGTCGCCCAACGTTCCTGTAACAATCAAGTTTAAGTTTGAATTAGTCATTGATAACATTGAAGCAAAATAAACATAAAGGAGGTATAGAAGTTACAAAAAACTCACATATGTTTCTCTATTCCTTGTTGGTCCAGGAGGAGGCGGATGATCGTAAATATTTTTAAGAATAGCTATATACTTTCTAACATTCCTCCTTATCTTACCTACCCTGGTTTTAAGCGACCCAACATTCCGCGCATTATGATTTCCTTCAATTTCAGCAAAGTTCACCATCATTCTGTTCCAAAATTCATTAGCAGTAACTCTTAGGTGTTGGTGGTCTTCATCCGATTGTACCATAGCCCAACCCCGTATCAATGCCACATCCTCCTCCGGAGTAAAGCTTTTCATACTTGAAGAAGAAATACAGGGATAAACACAAAACCTTAATAGTATGCTACACAAGGAGTATTATGGTTTCAGTTGGATGAGTGGGATGAGGGTAATGTAGAAGAAAACATCATATTTATAATAAAATCTAGGGAATCTTGACAATTATGCACATTTCGTCGTTTTCTCGTTTTGAATGAAAAACAAATTGTTTTTTAATTTATCCCACTGTCCTCTTTTAGGGAGAATCTTCTTTTCGCGATTCCCTTCATCGAAGTGACAACTACTTCCAATATTTCCATTTTGAATCTAAAGGAGATCACAGTAACATTGATAGACAACTCGTCATCTTTACTCCCCCATACTCAAAAGATTGAGAATCTTTTTGATGATAGACTAGTACAACATTGATTGACAACTCACCCGAATAACGAATCAAAAATAAAAATACTCTTCCATAGTTAGACAAAGCGTCTATTACATAATCGTACGGCGAAAACATATTACATTAACATAAACCATAAATTACTAACTCACTTTCGTAGGAATCACGGTTACACTTAGCATGTGCAACAAGCCTTTAAACCCCTATGCGACTATAGAGGACGAGTTTTGTCTCGTAATGGGTAGGCAAATCATGTTGGGGCATTTGTGTGGATATTGAATTCTGGAAAATGATGTATTACAACTAAATAACAGTCGTAAAAAAGAAATTCTTCATCATAGGTGGTAGGAAATGCAGCTACCGCCCTTTGTTCCTGGAAAACAAAGGAAATATATGATGATTAACCTACAAAAAACTAAGAAACGTTTAGCGTAGTTATAACTCTGGAATTACTTACTATCTCTTCTCTTGGAGGAAGCAGCAGAACACGTCCTGGTTGCCGATAAACATCATACCGACGTTGTTGGCGAATTATAGTTCTCTGCAGTCTAATATACCTGGTAATTCCTCGCATAATAATTACTTTACGAGAAGCCAAAGAAACAAAGGTTCTTCGGTTAGGGTTTCCACATATGGCGGTGAATTCTCGAAGTATTCTGTTCCATGCTACAACCGCACCACACACTAACCGGGATGTTACATCAGTCTGCTTCACAATGATCGACCAAGCGTTCATAAGCGCCGTGTCTTCTTGATTTGTATATGGTGGCATTGATTAATTGACGAAGACAGTTGAAGAACACAAGGAAACATGGAATAAAAACCAAGGATCTAAAACTATAAGTAAAAATGTGCTTCATACATTCAGCAAAACAACGCTTTTTATACACATAACCACCTCAGAAAGGACAAGGACAAAAAGTTGATTGTTTGACGATGAATTAAGTTCACAACTTATACACTTTGGATAACTCATCTGAGTCTTCCCGGGTGCATTTCGGGAAAATTATAAATATATATTAAATAACAGTCTTGAAAAGGAAATCTCCTGCGAGTACGTGCGAGAAAATCAGCTTTTGCCCTTTGCTCCTGCAACCAATAAGAAAACTCATTATTCGTTTGAACAACAAATAAATAGATTTAAATACAAATAACACTTACTATCTCCACTGGTGTAAGTCTCGGTACAATCATGCGTTCATACCACGATATCTGAATCTCAATATACAGTCTAACGTATCTGAGTATTGTGCTGCATCGATCACGCAAGGAATCAACGTCTCTTGCATTTGGGTTTCCAGAACAACTAAACCTCTCCATAATTCTATTCCAGGCGATATCAAAATCAATTCTTCGAATATCCTCCACTCTATGAACAAATGACCATGCCCTAATTAATGTTAAGTCTTCTATTTTGGTATATCTAGCCATGGATTGAAAAAACAAAATCTTATAAAGTGAATGTAGTCTTGTAATGTATTCCATGCATGTCCATTTATACACTCAATGGATGACACACAACCCAAAACAATATTTGATTCCCTACTCCCCATGCCATAGGTTCCTATTATCCTTTAATAATACTAGGGTAGATATGCTAGACATCTAGACCTATATGATGTTCTTGTTGGAATGACCTTACCATACGAAGTGACACCTAATTTTGAAATAAAGACAATTAAATTTTTAAAAATAACAAAACAATATTTGAAAAAAAAACGTAATTTCTTGATAACTATTATGTTAATAGGAACCATTAAAGAAACTACATTAAACTACTTGTACGTTAACACACCATATCCCTAATTAGAAATAAAGTTAATACTAAACGAAAGAGTTGGAGCAAAAAAGCAAGAAGATAAACACTAAAGTTGTTAGGGACCTTTTAAACATCCATAATACGCCACAACTATTTACAAACATGTAAAAGTTTAATCCTCTAACTACGCCACGACCGAGAAAGAAAAGATGGGGGGACAGGAGTATCCTGCACGGTTGTATCCATGTCTTCTAGACCGTGATCCCACTGGTGTTCCATTGGATGGATTGACTGGTTAAGATCCACGTCCATGTTGGAACTTGCATACGCACCTTGTGAACTCGAGGATGCGCCCCCACCATACGTTGTTTGCGGCCATGCACCCATGTCCATTCCGAGTCTCAGTCCAAAAAGGTTCCCTGTGTTAGGCACCTGAGAGGGTTGTGTTTGGATGTTTGGAGATGTGTCGGGGTTGCTGCGTTCAAAATCGGAGTTTGAAGAGCTACTCCCCAACTCCCAATATTTTGTCACATCATAGATACTTGCCCTCATTGAGTTGATACACGCTTGTTGCTTAAAAATGTGGCTAAGCAATTGTTCCTAAAAAAACCCATTAAAAGATTACTTCACAACAAAATAAAGGTAACTTCAAAATATTAGGGCTTCACGACTGCTAAAAAAAAAAACTTACGGGTGATCTGTTGATTTGTGTGGGATCATAAGCGATTGGTTCTTCGCATGCTGAACCAAAGGCAAATATCTTCCGACGCTTTTGCTTGTCCACCACTTGTGGTAATGATCGGCACTGACATGCAGATAATGGGACACTTCAGTCACTTGTTCGCCGTCCTCAATCGTGGAGTCCTCATTTGGGGGGTCATTAGGCATAACTATGTCACCCTTCAGCTGCCGCCAACACCGTTCAGGGAGGTAATGACTATTGCGAAACTTCATTCTTAAACCTGAAAAAAAATATGGTTGGAACTATAAGATAAGTATCCAGCAAAAAACCAAACAACAATCATGGAATTTAAATGATAGGATAAATAACCTGACACCCTTCTGGCCTCTAATACCATAGGGTCCTCACAGTGATCGTCCATAATCCACGGTTGCCATTCAACGGTGGTGGCGGTTCGAGAATCAATATTCAACCTAGTCATATAAAGACTATGCCTATCTAGCTGCACTTGTTCGGCTGGGTCAATGTTTGTTTTGTTAAACAATGCAAGGGCGGGGAATGGCGCACGCCTTGCCGCCTCGGGTTCCACATCCGCTAAGCGTTTAGGTAAGGGCTGGCAGTTGCGAAAGTAGAAGTAGTACCAGTACCCGAGTATCATCCACGTACCTCCGATGTCATTAGACGCTCTGCTACTCCACTTATCTTGTTGTTCATACGAATTTCCCAATGCCGCCCACCCCCAGTCGTAGTTGCCCACATTATCCAAGTCTACCAAATAGCGTATCCACCCTTTCTTTAGCCTTGTAGTTGTGTCTCCGACCAACCATTTACCAATGCACCAGAATAAAAACATTCTGGTTAACTCGTCAGCGATTGCTCTGCTATTCTTGCCTTTTCGCCCTTCTATATAACGAGCTATGTGCCCACTAATAACATCACTGTTGTTGGTTCCCCATTCTGGCATCGGTTTACCGTCAAACAGTGGGTTATCAAGCTGAGCCTGGCGAAGTGCATCACGCCAAGCCTTGGCGCCCGAAAACCACAACTCATCATACAAAACCCTGTCTTCTTTTGATACATTTTTGCAAATTGGTCTTACCCTACCGAATCCTATTGCTATTTTTGTGAGCCTAACAAAATCTAGCGGAGTAATACCAACTTCGAATTCAGGAAAATGGAAAGTCTTGGTTTTCTTAAACCACCGCTCCATTAAAGCCTCGGCCATCTGGTTGTCAGCATTCAATAGCTTGACATGGAACATGGCTGAAAACCCACAACGGTCTAATATTTGTTGCGCTCTTTCGTTGTCTTCAGTGACTATGTCGTAAAACTCAGAAAGCTGGGTCCAATTGGTTTTGAATTGGGGAGAACGAACATCGGTCATGTCTTCACTACACCGATGATTCATGCCTTTGAGCGATAACCTATCCCCGAGATACATTCCCTAAAATATACAAATACACAATTAAAAGGAATCGACATGTTGTAACACATTCAACATATGCCACAAAGCCAACAAACACACATGCATCATGTTGTAACACATTCAACATAAGCTGCAAGAATACTACAACCAATTTTCACATTTCGGGCGATGCAACTTCTATCGCCTAGAAAAAAATCTCCCCATACGAAACCCAAATAACACAAAGAACTCATATGTATTATCCTATATCACAGTAAAATTTAAATTCAATCAAACTCAATATCTACTAAAATTATTCAACATATATCATCACATAAATCATGAATTGAACCCCAAACAACTACAATAGTAATTATAGATCAGATTCATGATGAAATTAAAAAAAAATCATCCAAAACTTAAGAACATACCACTGCCATTTTTATGGATGAAATCAAATTCTAGAACCTCCCTTTTAATCACCAAACCTTTTCGGCCGTACCCGTTCCTTCAATTTCAAGAAAAACCAAATATTTATCGTGATTACGAAGTCTAGCAGGGAAACAGGAAACAATGGAGGAAGAAAGAAGAAGAAGATAGAAGAAGAAGGAGGAGAAAACGAGTGTTTTGGTTTATTGGGGCGTTTTCTGGAAAGCGAGGAAAGCTATATCGCTTTGACTGGTTTTGACCAGTCAAGCGATATAGAGTATATCGCTTCACCTGAGCGATAGAAACTATCTCGCTGAGCGAGATAGCTTCCCTCACTTCAGTGGTGCCTCCATAGCTAACAGGCATCCGGGAGGGGCACTGGGGAAACACTGTTGGGAGGATTTCTCTTACCTCCATAGATAACAGCCTTACTGTAAGATGCATTTTATATAAGTCTACCTTAACCATGGAAATGTCGAACTACGTATAAAGAAGTGAACATCTCAAACTTAGATGTTTGTTCAATATAACTGATGAAATTGAATCAATAAAATATTTCTACCCAAAAAAGTATGGAAAATATGGTACTATGTCATCAAATCGTTCAAGACATCATGGGTTCAATCTAATGATTTGTATCAACATCTTGAATAGGCAAAGGAAAAACAAGTTGCAAGTAAGCGTTGAACTTACAATTTATTAAGTTCAGGCAATGTGCTAAGAAACTTGGGAATTTTTCGTGTCAAATTGTTGTTGGTGAAATCTCTGCCAATTATATACAGAAATTGGGTCACAAGGACCCAAACGTACCTAGCCAGGTTCTATAGGACCGCTAAACATTGGCATGGGCGAAATAGACATTTGGACACGTCACTTTAATAATATTCTCCCATCTATCTTCTTCTACACATCTTTTTTTCAAACACCGTCGACTGTATATCTTCCCCATCCATCTCCATCACGACAAACACCACCGCCACCATTGAGAACATCATCTTCTTCGCACTTTCCAACACAAAAAACACCAGCACCGCTGACTGAATCTTGATGTAGTAGATTTCAACACCAATCGAATCATCACCACCACCATCGACACCATTTTCCTCCACCAATATCATCAATACAACACCACAAAACACCGACAACATTATCGATACCACCATCTCCGCCATCACCACTAACATTTCTAACACCCCAAAACAAGATGAGCAACATAATTTGTAAGTCTCCTAACCCTAATTTTAATTTTCCGTTTTAATTTTTATTTTTGTTTGAATTAGGTACAATTGGCTTAATATGATAATTTTTGTATTCTAAAACCTAAATACAACTAATTGAATTTTGATATTTTCATCCCCATAATCATAATCTTTAGTTTGAATTTTTCTTTAAATTCGGGTACAATTGGACCCTAATTGAATTGTATTCATGACTTTTGAGTTGAATCAGGTTTTCTTATCAATTTAACTTGTAGTTTCAATTGGACATGTACACTGGGTACAACTGGTTTCAATTGGACATGTAGTCTAGGTACAACTAGCTTAAATTGATTAGGTATGTATGGGTAGAAGTAAATTATTTTGATTTGTAACACATGTACAACTGGTTTTTTTAGGAAATGTACACTAGGTACAACTGGTTTTATTTCATTATGTATGAGTATAACATGTTCAATTTTATGGTGGCTTTAAAGTGGTTTTATTTGATGATGACACCAGTTGTATTCCTTGTACAATTGCTTCTGACAAGAGTTGTACCCATTGTACAAGTGGTTCTATAACCAATTGTACCACTGGTACAAGTATTCTTCTACCAGTTGTACCCTTGCTACAAGTGGTTCTGTAATCAGTTGTTTTTTGATCCCACAAGTAGTTCTAACAACAGTTGTACCCTTGGTACGAGTGGTTCTGATAGCAGTTGTACCACTGGTACAAGTATTCTTTTACCAGTTGTACCCTTGCTACAAGTGGTTCTGTAATCAGTTGGTTTTTGATCCCACAAGTAGTTCTTAAAGTTGTTTCTTGTTTATCTTAAGAATTAAACAATGTTCATCGGTGTTTGCTCATAAAGTGGATTAACTCATGTGTCCGTGTTTGTAGGTTTGCTCGATTCGTTAGCACACATAAGTTAATGGAGCTTGTAAATACATTTGACGCAGAGATGTACAACTTGAAGTTGCACGAAGAATTTACTTGCAAGATCAAGGTGTATGTGTCTGTATTATATTGCTTGTGTTAAAGATATATGGATTTGATCACGATTAGTCATTATCTAAAACTTGTACCTACCTAATGATCAAGGTGTATGTTTCTGATTTTTTGGGTTATGCATTGTTCATTGTTTAATATATATATAGGTACGTAAACTATCTTATGTAGTTATGTAATTCTTTTGGCTTATATAGGTTGGCTAGGGGCATATTTTCAATTACAAATAGTTTGCTGACTGTACAATGGGCCATTTACCCACCATGTCTTTTAAGATAGTATTTTTTAATTTTCATGTCTTATTAAACAGTATCAATATTTTGAAGTCTTTTAGATCAAGGAAAAAGAATTTATGGTCCTTTTAACCAATTTTGTGAATTATATAACACTTTTTTAAAGTTTGCTTTTAATCACAAATTTATTTTTTGTAATGCAAATATTTTTATTCCGCAACTCGTGGAACATCACCAATTCAGCTCAAAGAGCTTCTTTCCCTCTCTCCTCTGCCGGGCGATTTTTCCGTCAAACAAAAAAAAAAACCAAAAAACCAAAAAACCTCACTGCCGACAGCTTCTTCACTGCCCAGATCGGCTCCTTCGGGAGCAGATCTGGGTAAATCTTCCTTCCCTATCTGTTTTGCAATAAATTTTTCAGGTATTTATGGTTTTTGTTTCGATCTTCACGGTTTTTACAGCGGCCATCGATGGAAATCGCCGGTTCTTCGTTTGAGGGTGGTTTCACCTCCTCAAAGATGGGTTTTACCTCCTGATGTGTGTGCTTACTCTCCCAATCAGTATTTCTATGTTTCTGCTCGATTTGGAAGTTTCAAAAAATATTATCTCCACTGTTTCCGGCTTCGTCTCCGTTACCGGTGCCGTGTTGCCGTCGCCGTCACCGTCGTCGTCTCTGTCACCATTACCGACACTATCGCCGTCGTCGTCAACGTTACCGTCCCTGACGCTGTCACCGTCTCCGGCACCGACTCTGTCGCCGTCGCCGTTACTGCTGCTGCTGACGCCGTCACCGTTACTGTTCGTGCTGTCGTTACCGTTACCGTTTCTGTTTCTTCAATGGTGACAAAAGGCTTACCAACTTGTTTGAATCTGCGCGACGTGGGGATGCAATTCAGAATCTATATCCCAGTGGTCCTTGGGAATTTGCTTCTGGTAAATAAGACTAGAGTTGTAGACATTAAGAAGGGTAGGCCTTTCCCTCGAATAGTAGGGGCCCGTTGGTGCTTATTTATGTCTTACCCAGAAGCTTTGAGGACTATTCAATAGGATTGCATATGTGGATGTGGGTGACATTTGGAGATTATATTGTAGACTGCTTGTCTGGGTTTTTTTCTCATGCTTGGGAGATTAGGTCGTACTTCATACACACCGGCTGTTTGTTTCTTCGGATTACATTATTAGTAAGTTATGGTGAAGGTTGCAACAACATCAGTAATTCTTGTTCGGATACTGAGAAACACATCATTCATAGAGGGGGGTACCCTTTATCTAACCATCTGAACCTTAGTCTTGCTTTGTTTGTTGCGTTCCCTCAACCACCACTTCCCATACTTAAAAGAGTGCGCATTTTGCACGAGTTGATGGATCAAATAATTACTTCTCTATTTAGAGTCCTCTGCCCAGAATTGGATTGCTTCACTCTTCGTGTTCGGAACAGACATCCTTGTGATCGGAACAGACATCCTCGTGACTGCAACAGACTTCCTCGTATTCGGAACAAACATCCTCGTGACTGCAACAGATATCCTTGTGTTCGGAACAGACATCCTCCTGATCCAAGACTCGTTACATCTGTGATGGTTTTTCACAGGGGTTTGTTTTTCATCTCTTTTAAAAGTTCCTGCTCTTCTAGACTGGTTCAGCTGTCTTCACAAATGGTTTTCAATTTCTGGATCATTTTTTGCCGTAAGATTAATTCAGGTTTTCAATTGAAATTCATGCTTTCTTTCTACCTGAATTTGGTTCCAGTAACTCTAATCAAAACCCTACACTCGTTCTGTGTTACTGACGGCCTTTGTGATGATCTGGATGCCGAGAATTCTACATTGGTTGAATTTGGACTTCCCCTTCGTCGGTGGTTCTTTATTCATTCTGATGGGATTTTGCTTCAACAAATTAAGTATTGCCATTTGTCCCTTCTGGGTTTATCACCTGGGCTTTTCGACAGTCTGAATGGAATTCTGATGATTAATTCTCAAGCAGCTTATTTGGAGTTGATGGATGATTCTCAAGCTTCCTCATCTAGAGTCCTTTGCCTTGACTTTGGGTTTACTTTACTGCACCAGATACCTTGCCTCGTTACCAAGCCGGTAGCTTGTCATAATTTTACATATTGGCTTACCATGGGACAACTGGATATGCAGACTTACAAGGTCAATTGGATGGTTATTGACTGGAAGAATTTCGGGAGAGGAATTTGGATGATACTTCTTAGTGCTATATATATTAGTATGAGTTTTCTACTTGCATTTAGTTTCTATCTGGCCTGCTTGGATTATGGTGCTCTGCTTACTTTGACGACGTTTGTGATGAAGTTTGTGTTGCTGCTACAATGGTGGTGGAAAAGGACTCCGGTTGAGGTTTGGTTATGGTGTGTTAGTTTTAGGGGTTACTTGCTTTATCCTTTGTTTTGCAAAGGAGCGGACAGACTGGTACTTTTGATCTGTCATTTCTCAAATTCAGGCCATTCTTGTGGATGGTCAGCCTGTTCTCCCAATTGGACACTCTTGTCTCAATTGGTGAGGGCAATACGGCACTTGGTTTGGTTACTCGGAGTTTACCTTCAACAACTGGTCCTCTACTTCTACCTTGCAGCGCTTCCACTTTTAGCACTTACATCCTACATTGATTACCATACATGCTTTGAAATTCTTGGTTTTTTTGCCTTTCTCTTATGTATCATGGGTATCAATGTTATTGTAATCACTTATGATATAAATAAATAAAATCAGGCCTTTCCTTCAAAAAAAACCAACTCAGCTCAATACTACTCTTCTTGTTATGTGGAATGTACCCGTTAGCTAGACGTGTGGATAAATCTCTTGCACGTAAATGGTAAATCTGGACGTGGGCATATATCTCTTGCACGTCGATGATAGATTTCATTTCCACAGTAGTGGAACATCACCTTCCTATGACAAAGGCAATTAATTAAAAAACCAATAAATAATTTGCCATTAAACAAAGTTCAACTTTCTTTTGATTAATTGCACAATTAACTTGAGAACTTATAATCTCCCTGTGATGATCCAAGCCTAACAATACCAATATGCACACTCTAAATCTCGATCCTCTTCTTCTACTTCTTTTGTTATGTTTTCATACCGGCCTTGTACCAGCATCTGCAAAAGGTAAGGCCGTTTTTAATCTCTAAATTTAATGTTTATTTTCTCTAACTAAACACAGTTAGTTACAAGACCGTGACAAAATTGTTAATTATCGTAATTACAGTGCTTATGAGCATAGATTGTGGCTCTTCTTCATTACAACCTTACACTGATGATAAAACTTCGCTCGTCTGGGTGGCGGACGATCAGTACGTACGAACAGGAGAAACTCGAAATGTCATAACGAAAGATTTGCCACCCGGTTGGGATTCTCATGTTATGAGCACTCTTAGGGAATTTAGTACTCGAAAAAAGAACTGTTATTCATTAGATGTCGCTGAAGATAGTACCTCGGTTGAGCGGGTCCTTGTTCGAGCTAGTTTCTACTATGGAAACTATGACAATAAATCAAGTCCCCCGACTTTCCACCTTCAATTCAATGGGAACAATTGGACACAAGTTGAAACATCGATGGACCAAGTCGTATACCATGAAGTTGTTTACTCCTTGAACAATAAGAACAGTACTATAACCATTTGTCTCGGCCAAACACAAGTGGATAATTTTCCATTTATATCGGCTCTCGAAGTAAGAAGCTGGGATTCAGATATTTACAGTAGTTATACTGATCAAAATCATCCCTTGTTTTTTGATAAAAGAGTTGCTTTTGGTGTCAGCACAATTGTTAGGTATGCATGCATATATTCAACATGGGGTCACTAGTTAACTAACAGGCTATTTTTAACAGTATTTAGAATTTTGTTTGATGATGTAGGCTCCCCGAAGATAGTTATGATCGAATTTGGATTCCATCTGATATAGGATCCACTACCGTTAAGGTTAGAAGTAACTCAACATCCCTTGAGGTCGACATCGACGATAGCCCTCCTGAGGTTGTAATGAGGACTTCGGCAGTGAATCTGAATTCGCTTGCAAACATAACTCTCTATGGCAAAACCGATGTTACAGTTCCTTTTCATATCAACCTATATTTTTCAGAAGTGATGATATTAAGTTCTACTCAGAAACGATCATTCGATGTCATAGTGAACGGTTATGCCTTTGCTGATAACAGTGTCCAAAAAGTTGGCCCTGTCATTCCACCTTACGGACGTGCTTTAGAGGTCCGCATTGACAATGTGACTGCCGATCCTTTTGTTGGTTTATTTAAAATTGAAATTGTTCCGACAGATGATTCAACTCTTCCTCCATTAATCAATGCCCTTGAAAGATTTCATATTGGTGATAAATTAGTTCAAGGAACCAATTCAAATGATGGTAAATTCTCTATTTTCATCTACAAGTTTTGCAATACATTTTTTTTTCTTTTTTGATTTTAATTTTTTACTTTTATCTTTTTATCAGTGATTTCACTGGGGATATTGCAAAAGAGCTTCATTCAACTTCAAGATTGGACGGGTGATCCTTGTTTGCCTTCACCGTTTACTTGGGATTGGGTTGCTTGTGATTCTGATACCGACTCTCCTCGAATTACAGCATTGTAAGAATGATCTTCTCTGTACTACTACTTCCCAATAGTTATCACATAGCACTGTTTCCTTGAGCGCTTTATCATACTGCAATTCAACTGAATGATGCCAAATGTTTAACGTGCTTGTTGTACAGATTTCTCAATGACCTCGGATTAGTAGGCAGCCTACCGGATTTTGGTGTAATGGAGGCTCTCGAGACCATGTGAGTAACAAAAATATTTGCATTACAAAAAATAAATTTGTGATCGAGCGCAGACTTTATGTTAAAAAGTGTTTAATGATTGGCAGAGATTTTAGCAACAACAATTTAACACAAGAAATTCCCGAGTTTCTCAGCACATTGCCTAAACTTAATATATTGTAAGTTCAACGCTTACTTGCAACTTGTTTTTCCTTTGTAGTGCTAATAGACCATGAAGAATGGTCCATGATATATTTACCACTATACTCTGTAGGAACTTGGAATATAACAATTTTTCTGGAGAGGTACGTTGTTCATTGTTGGAGAATAAGAATTTAAGGTTAAGGTAAGTGCAACTTGTTTTTACCTTCTAGTCGATTCATTCTGCTTATCGTTCATAGTAGTTTAAGTATGTAATTTATTTGTTTCATTTTTTTGTAGTGTCACTGGTAATCCAAACTTGTCTATTAGCAACAACAACAACACATCAATCTGCAAAAATAATCTTGAATCGAGAATTCCTTCGGCAAGCTACGACAAGAACCGTATAACGTGTGCACTACCAATAATTATACTTGGAAGTATCATAATCCAAATGCTTGTAATGTAATAGATGTTCTGACCCTACTAGGCGGTAATACCCATATATTTGTTCAATCTGAAAAAGCTTGAAGTTGCAAGTTGTGGCTATTCCAAATGCAAATGCGAAAATTAACTTTCGATCCAGACAGCTGCACTACCGTGCAGTGCAGTGCATTTTGTCCATTTAAAACCATTGTCCACGAGACCTGCCCATGTAGGAGATGGATTTTCCAGTTTTTCTTTCACCATTCGAAAACACTATGTGAAATGCAGCTGCTGTCTCAAAGGTTTGACAGCCTCCCATGTGTCGCAGGACAGTGAGGGGCCTTTGGATTTGAGTCCCAAAGGATGCGTGGTTTCGGTCTATTCCACCAATGTAGTTTAACATGATGGAAATTATGGTTTGGTCCAATTTGGGAAAATATGTAAGTCTCGGGTTCAGTGACATTCAAGGAAAAATAATGAGTACATAATTGCTTGCAAAATCAAAGTACATCGCTGATAGAAAGAACCATGAGGAGGTTAATAATAGCCATTTTGTGAAAGTTTCTTTTCTTTTCTGATATGAAAAAAAAAAAACCGGTGTACATTAAAGATGTTTATCAAAACTCATTTCCTGTCAAGGCAAATACCAAATGGGCTTGGAGTGAATATCTTAAGAGATTGGGCCAAGCATTGCTGTAGTAAGAAACTCCCATGGCCCTTGAAACTCTGACAAACACATTTACCAGTGATGTGGTCTTCACAATCAGAATATATCAAATAATGTATACTGAAAACAAAAATCCACACGGAAAAAAAACATGGATTCAATTTGCAGCTCCTATCAGTTATGTCGCATCAATCTCCCAAACATGGAAGGTTTCTTCAGCTGCTATTTGTCCCCTTTATCTTCAGGTATAACATCAGTTGTTATGGTCGTGGCACTGGCAGCTGGAGCAGAGGGAGGAATAACACTGACATTTTCAGCAGCGAAGCCAGGCGGGCCAGAATCCACCAAACTTGCTGCAATGGAAGCTGGAGCAGGGGGAGGAATAACATTGACGTTTTCAGCAGTGAAGGCAGGGGGAACAGAATCCATCAAACTTGCTGCAATGGCAGCTTGAAGATCATCATTTTCCATATCTGAAAGGCTTCGTTCTTCCCTGAAAGGTTGATAAGAATCAGCAACGGGCAGAGTCGGAGTTCTCGCTGTGCGAGTTCCAGACTGGCTACCATTGCAGGATTTGGTGATCCTCTGAGCATCTTCTGGTGTAAGCCACTGTCCAAAACCGCTACCCTCTGAAGTTGAGATTGAGCACTCTTTCGGGAAGCTCCCTCTGACAATGAATATACTCCAACCAGATCCTTTCAGGCTGTCGAGGTAAGCTGAGAGGTAGAACCTAGAGAGATGTTCTGGAGCAGCATAAAGACTATTGAAGTTATACCACTCCCCATTTACTTTCCTGATGGAGAACCAATGGTTCTGCAAGTGACAGATGAAGGCATTTTCCAGCTCTGGATCAACTTGTGCTGGCTCGGCAACTGGGCTGTTTAAGGGAATGACTTGCAAATCCAACACCTCTAACGCCTTTTGTAAAACCTGCAAGCAGAGAAAAAAAAACTTTATAAGACATACGGTTGTGGAGGAATAGAGAAGGAAGAATCATGTATCGACCAGTTGTATATAAAAAAGAACCGGACTACACAATACGCAAAAGAGGTCATTGCACCGTAAACATTCACGAGACAATTCCTCGGCTGGCTAGCTTGCGCCAACTGAAAAAAAAAAGGTAAAAGCTTTCTACATAGTAACAATACGCAAAAGAGGTCATTGCATCGTAAACATTCACGAGACAATTCCTCGGCTGGCTAGCTTGCGCCAACTGAAAAAAAAAGGGTAAAAGCTTTCTACATAGTATCAAAGAGGTAGCCACATCAGACATGGGTAAACACAATCTTTTATTCATCATATCTATTTTGACTTTTGAGTTGTTGGGTTTATCCCACAATTATTAAAATAGGCTGTTACCCATCTTAAAAATTAATTTACAAAGTAACCCTCCATCCCTCCAAATGAATATCTACCTCAGTTCAAATAAATGACAAGAACGAGATCGGTTGCATTTTTTGACCAATCACTGAAAATTACAGCAACGGTGGATCAGACCTACTAATCAATTTAATCATAAAAGTAACTTCAAGAGTCACTTAATCATAAAAGCTTCTTATTATTGTAAAATTTGTAAGCAGCCACAAAATTCGAATTAGTTCTTGGTTGGTGCAAATTACAAGGACAACTTAATGACTTATAATTCGTCAATATAATTAATTGATATAGGCTGGTACAACTTATTGAAGAACATGTCTTAAAATTTGAAGTGAATCAATATAAGTAGCCTAATCACACAAATATAGAGCAATATGTTGAGTTCATTACCTTAAAAATCTATAGGATGAAGTCAATGATAAATTCATAAGGGTTGTCGATAAAAGGAGGGTGAATCTCAAGTGATAAGGATAAGCCGGTAAAAAATATACAGGTCCACTTATTAGCATACAAAGGATAATTATATTACCTTAGTAGCACAAAGTCAAGGCCCGAGGAAATCTATTGCGTGTTTGCTATTGATGAAGAACCAGTTCGCTATTATTACAACTATTTCAGTATACTATAGCTCTCGAATAGATATTCATCTTTTAATTCTCATAACTAAATTACCAAAATTCGCAAAAAGAGCCTACAAGACTATATTGCATATAACCATAACCAGAAACACAAAGACTTAATAACCACTACTTAAAGATTATACAAACCTTTTTACTGTAACCATGTACCTAGATTAATTTGCCTTGTCGAGAAGGATTCTAATAGAAATATAATCATATGAAACCTATTGAATCTAAGTTTAACATATCTTAACCTACCGAACCTTGATTAACGCTAATTCAATTTCAAATCTTTCAAATCAACTACCTTTATGCAATACTATTAAACCTTAATTCAATTTCAATTCTTTGAAATTAACTACCTTTCGTATCTAACCCTAATTTGATTCTACATGAGCCCCAATTTTATTAGGTAAACAATTCAAACAATAAAAAAGAAATCTTGAATTGAAAGAAAAATACCTGAATACTAAAATCACCATCCATAGAAACATTATGAGATCCTTCCGAATCAAATCTAAGAAAATCATCGGTAACTGTTTCACTTTCAAGCATCATCTGTCTTTCTTTAGAATCAAGATCAGAAGCAAGTGCAGCCAAATCAAATTCAGAAAAGTATGGTCCTTGTAATACTGTGTTTACACAATGTACGGCACATAGTTTTGATTCTTGTACTTCATGGTATAACATACCTCCATTACTACTTCCTCCTCCTCCTCCTTCCATCTCTCAATTCAAAACCCTAGAAAAAAATTGAATCTTTTCAAAGGAACCCTAGAAAATTTCTCTCTTTTCTGGGTCTTTTCTGGGTAGACTTGGGAACGAATTCGTCTGTTTCTTTTCCCTTTTCAGATGAGTTAAATGTAGAAGTCGGTTTCGAATGTTCGACATATCCTTGATTGTTCTTTGGTTACGTGGAGGGGTCATAAAAACAAGTGTAAAGTAACATCCTACACGTGTATAGTGAATGAACGGATATCGTTAGTTTAGATTTGTAAATTACGGGACAGAGTAACGACTTTCCAGAGAAGTCTGTACAATTTTAGGGAGCCAGGTGTAGAGAGGAGGTAGAGAGTGAGGTGGCACCATTACCACCCTTGGATCCATAAGGAGTACATCATTAGATCATTTTGTGGAACCTATCGACTTTCTTCCCACCATTTTTTCTCTATCTCTTTCCTCTCTGTATTCTCTGTCAAATTTATTTGTTTTCGATGGAAAGACACAACAACTCTGCTTTTCATTTGAAAATTGGTTGACAATCTGCATAAGTGGAAGTGATGTAGTGCTCAAATAGTAGAGAAAATATCTAGAATATGGAATGCTGTAAAACCAAGTTTTATGGTGCTTGTAGATATTTGGACGGTTATATTTTTATCGCGGTTATGCAGTAGAAGCCACACAAAATTAAAATCCCGAAGTATACTACATAAAACAGTTCATTGGGGTTTCCTTGGTGATATGTTGCACAAAATGGGGATTGTTGGTTTGTCTCATTCCTTAATCATGCAATGTGTGACTTCAGCATCCTTTTCTATCAATCTAAATGGAGCACCTCAAGGTTTCTTCAAACCTCAAAGGGGAATTCGTCAGGGATGTCCTCTATCCCCCTCCTTGTTCATTATCTGCTCTCAAGGATTATCTTTTTTAATGAAGAATTATGAAGAACAGGGACTTTATCAAGGTTACAAGATTAACTCCTTTGCTCCAATGATCTCGCATTTGATGTTTGCGGATGATCTTTTCTTCTTTGGAGAGAACACAAGAACTAATGTCCAACACCTTAAGGCTATTCTTCATCAGTATTCCAACATCTCAGGGCAACTAATAAACTACAACAAGTCTTCCATTTTTTTCAGCAAAGGCAACTCTAGATTGAGGAGGGATACCACTATGGATGACTTAGGGGTAAAGGAAATGACTGCAGATGAAAAATATCTAGGAATTTATCCTCTGAAGTCAGATTATAGAATATCTAGCTTTGACTTTCTTATAGAGAAATTCAACTCGAGACTGACGGGATGGAGACAACACTTTCTGTCATCTGCTGGACGTACTGTGTTGTCTAAATCAGTTCTTTCTTCGATTCCTATTTACTTCATGGGATTGTGCTTATTACCTAAAGGTGTCACTGATGAAATTGATAAGATTCAGCGTTGTTTCTGGTGGGGTCATCCGGCTGATGAGAAAAAGCTCCATTTCATTAACTGGCAAAAGCATTGTAGGAGCAAGATTGAAGGTGGCTTGGGCATTCGTAATGCAGAGATTATGAATAAAGCTTTGGTCTGTAAACTTGCTTGGAGATTCCTTCAAAATAAAGAAGCAATGTGGGTGAGACTGCTTGAAGCAAAGTATCTAAAAGGCGATTCTTACTGGCGTGCTGAGTGTCCAGATAAAGCTTCCTATATTTGGAAAAGCCTATTAGAGGTGCGGTCTATTCTTGTGAACAATTTGCACTGGCAAGTTGCTAATGGGAGAAATATCAGGATCTGGGAAGACCCGTGGCTACCTAACCAATTACAACACCTAATCCAACAATCTGGACCGAACCAACAGAATATCTCGATGGTATCTGATCTCATTATCCAACAAAATTTTTCTTGGAATGTGCAGTTATTGGAAAATATTTTTTCCCCGAATATAAGGGAAGCAATACAAAATATTTATATCTCCAGAGATATTTCCGAGACAGATACATTGGTTTGGTCTCCCTCCAGTTCAGGCAAGTTTACTGCCAAGTCTTGCTATAAATCTCTGGTTAGTGAAATTCCATCTTCTTCAGCTATGAATCAGTTCCCTTGGCGTAAGTTTTGGAATTTTTCTCACATGATACCAAGAATCCATACTTTTGCTTGGAAAGTAATTCATAAAGGGTTGTCTGTCAAAACAAACATAAACAGATTCATTAGTACAGAGAATATATCTTGTACCTTCTGCAGTTCTGCCATTGAGTCGACTGAACACCTTTTATTCAACTGTCAGTATGCTAAACTGGTATTCCAGATGATGGGGGTCTCTGCTCTTTTAGATGGAGAGATTATGGATGCTTCTGATGTTCTTGCTCAATGGATGGAAGATCAGACTGAAAATGCATTTGAAAGGGGCGTTTGTTTAATCTGGAACATTTGGAAGCTGCGTTGTGAGATGGTTTTTTCTGGCGCTCAATTTAGTGCAAATCTTATTTTAAAAAGAGCGTATGAAGACATCAAAATCTGTTTGTCAGAGATAAATGAGGGGAGTACTTCTTCTGGTACCAGTACTTCTACACATTGGGAATGCCCTCCAGCTCCTTTTGTGAAGATCAACGTTGACGCTGCATATGTGCCAAATAAGGGAGCTGCAGGTGTGGTGATGCAAGATTACCAAGGTTTCTATCAGGGTGCGGCTTCTATAACCTTTGATGTAACTTCCTCTATGCTAGCAGAGTCTAAAGCTTTCAAGCTGGGCGTTGAATTTGCATTGAATTTGGGCATCAAAAATATCATTGTGGAAGGAGATGCTTTAAACGTGGTTAAGGCAATCACAGGGGAAGTAGCTGATATCCCGTGGAGCATAAGATCAACGATTCTGGCCATTAAAGACTTAACTATCAATTTCGAGAATATCCAGTTTAGTTTTGTGCCTAAACCCATTAATACCATTGCCCACGATCTCTGTCAATATGCAATGAAATTTAATGTAAATGATTGGTGGAACTCTGTTTCATATCCACCTTGTATCTTTTCAAACCTCAAGTTAATGAGGTAATCTTATTAAAAGGCCTGAAGAAGGCCGCGTTTCCTTCAAAAAAAAAAAAAAACAGTTCCGGGTAGGGTTTTGATCAAATCACAAAACAAAAGAAAAAAATGAGCGGCTACT
>JAJJMA010271965.1:438-10511 GCA_023529015.1 Papaver nudicaule | reverse complement strand
TATTTGGTAAGCACCATATTTCAAATTAATGAAATATCCAAATATACTTTATGAGTATTATTTGATTTGATTGCTCATGGCCAAAAATTTATTGAAAATATATTTTCATTTATGAATTATATTTTTCATTAATGTAAAAATGCTAGATGTATTAGATCTCATTAAATGCTATGAGTCTAAGTGAGGAATTTCGGAACTAATATGGAAATGTGCTTTTAATGATTCCCGAAATTAAGTTAGCCTCATTTCAAAGCTAAGCCTTAGTCAATATAAATAGGAGTGGCATCTCTCCTGAAAGCTTTATCCCTCTACCAAGTTTTTCTTTGGAACTAGAGCCTGTGTCTGCCGCTTTTCTTTTTAGTTACCTTTGAGCTTTTTCTCTCGGTCTAGAATTGCGAGGAAGTCTTCTCTAGGGATCGAGAAGCCTAGAAGTACCTCTTACAGGAAACTAGTTTATGTTTACTAGTCTTTTTTGTATTGTACTTGTGTTCTGTTCTATCACGTCTATCAAACCTTGCGATCTTGTTTATTCTATGGTCCTTCTCTTCTGCAATAAGGCCACTCAAGATCTTTGTGATTAGAACATACTCTTTATCTATTAACCTGGATTTGTCAGCAAGCCGCTTTCGATTTGTGTGCCTAAACCATAGATATTGAGTGGAATCAAGATTGATGTTCTTAGATTTGTTTTTTGCAGGTACAATGTTCTTCACGGTCATATCATATCGTACTTGCTACAACTATCTGCTTGATTCTAACTGGGACGACAAGGTTGCTATTTCGGGAGTTTTGGTTTTGAAACCTTCATCGATATCTCGAGGACCTTAATGTAAGTAGATTTCCGTATGACCTGGAGCAATCCGAAGGAAGTCACTTTGTGTATGTCAAACTGATAGAGGACAGTTCAAACATATAGTTGATAATTGAGGTTGCAAGGCCGGAATTATTAACACAAGCCTTTAACAGCGCTTAAAGCAACTCCTAGGCCTGTAAAGGACGTCAGCTAGGGGAATCAAGTGCGTGAAGATCTGTGGGGGATCTAGAGACGTAAGGAGTGCGACAGTATCCAGTTCGCTTGGAGGGCTAGAGTTGGTCTCTGCTACATCCCAGACCGAAGTATTATATTAGGCTATTGTTTGTAGACAATATGTATTGTGCGGTGCTCAATCTGGACGAGGTCCCGAGGTTTTTCTACAGATCGTAGTTTCCACGTTAAAAAAACTCTGGTGTCTTGTGTGTTTTACTTTCCGCATTATATTCTCTGTTTATATAATTAAATCAAACACAAGAAGTACGTTATCATTAACCTGATTGTTGACCCCAATCCATCCAAAGGATTTACCAAGACTTTGTCTTGCATCGGACTGATCACTTGTTGTTAGAGCATGGCTCGGTCAACCTCACTAAGTGTTGGTATGTCAAGCTTAGTTGTCAAATTTAGTGATCAAAACTCGACCGCTAAACAACACACATTAGGTAAAGTCATGAGTATGTTAGCTTTAGGTTGTGGAAGATTTTGGTAGGATTTGGAATCACTACTTGAAGAGTTGAAGAAAGACTGAAGATCAAACGAAGACATCCGACTTCATCATTCAAGAGGTTAGTGAATCTAAATAACGCGATTCCATTATCTTTTACACATGTGCTACAAAAGACAAAAACATAACTCTCATCTTGAGCTTTACGTTATGACTTGATCACTTGTGATCAGTGTGTCTTAAGATAACTTCACTTTATCGCTTGTGATATTTGTGTTGAAGTTATGACGTTCCAATATTGCTTAGAGCTTTCTTTTCTTCTCTGTCTCTAGGTAATATAAGTTTTTTCCTAAAACCTTCGAGTTGGATATAGTAGTTGTGATGTTGTCTCGGTAGTATACGAGATTGATCCATCACAGTATTGTGTCTCTACTTACCTAGTCTGACTCTGTCGGATTGATTAGCAAATACTTGTATGAGCTATGTTGTGTAGACTCGATATACTGCTGTTCTGAGCATCGAATGCCACGTCTTAGTTTGGCTCTGAATACTGAAGTTCTGAATCATTTACTTGATTCTGTATATGAACATCTCGTATGCCATATTAAATTTATGGATTCCGAAACCATATTCTTGTTATCTCAACTTATGGATTTTCAATGTTCGAAACCTCAATGTAGGTTTTGGTAAAACTAAACGTTGATTTCACAACCATAATCTGGTTTTTGTATCCATAAGCTATTGGTCCGAAATTTAAATATTGCGACCAATGAGACAACATGAGTTTGAAACTATGTTTGCTGGCTAAAAGTGACTTGAGTATCAAGAACAATGTATCTTGACCATGTGAGTTCTAAAAGTTCGAAAAGACCTTGGGGTTTCCTAAAGGTTTATGTGAACCGGGAAATATAACCTGTGCGTCAAGGCTAAAAAGGTATGATGCTGAAACGGTGCTTGACCACATGGACTCTCAAGTTCGACGCCAAACATATGTAATAAAACTCTAATATGTGTTTCTTGTTTCGAAACCTTAACCAAGGTTTTGTTAAACATAATCTAGATTTCGAAACCTTACTTTGGTTTCTCTATATGGAAACTTGATTTGGGAACCTGAATTTGGTTCTGGTCATATAATGAACTTTAGATTTCAAAACCTTAATCTGGTTTCTGCCAAACAGTATGTAGGTTTCGAAACCTTAAAATGGTTATCTCAGAATGCGTATTTTCGAAGTTCAAACTCTATCATTTTGATTTGTGCTTCAACGAATTAATGAGTTTGATATTCTAAGTTTGAAGTTTGAATTAGTTCATCTTCAATGTACAACTAAGTTGTTTGAGTTAATTAGTCCGTCCAGTTTAGCCTTGGTGTTGGGTTGTGTTACAGGTTTTAACGGAGCTATTGAATCGGGCGACAATTCTCCCCAACTCAGTTCTCCAATGACGTCTTTTCATCAGATCCCATGCATGCATCATAAAATAGTTTGATTCTTTTCATTTTCAAACCAAGATATTAAGAAGATTGGTTTTCTGTCTCCTAAGTTTTCAACTCATTTCAAGTTATTCTCTTAAATGGCTAACTAGTATACAGTTTTTCCCCATTGCGTTTGCTGGAAAAATGTTTGAATCTTCACTGGCGTTTGCCATAATCTCTCTGTTGGCGTTTGCGTTTGCAGCCACTGGTGTAAAACTAGTTTTAGAAAAGTAGTTCGAGCGTTTGCTCTCCTGGTTATTCAACATTGCAGTTGATAGTTCTCTTTGTTCATTCAACAGTTCTGAGTCAAGAAACCGATTCTTCAAAGTTTCTTGGCGCTCACATTGGGATCTCAGAATTTCAAAATTTGGTTATTGGATATGGAAAGTGCGGAGGAAGTATAGGAAAGTTTCGGCTAATAGAAGATACGTATGCTTCTCATTAATTATTGTTATTTTGTTTGCCATATATCAAGTCAAAGATATTATATCGTGTAGCCGAGATCACAGGGAAAATATTATACAAGGAAATATATATCGAAACATTATACAACATACTTTGTTTCAAATAAACCCTAACTTCTATACCACAGAGCTCTCAACAATGGAGGTTACGGCAACAAAAGAGATGACCCAAATTATTGATAAGCTGCAAGATACAAAGATTGACAATGGAAAAGGTGAACTACAAGGGGATCAATATGATAAAAAAAATCAGGAAGCAGATGGAGACTTGGAAATAAGTCTAATTGGAACTATCATCATGGAGGGAAGATTCACTGAAAAAATAGTTGAAAGACATATTGGTCGCACGTGGGACTTTATATCTGGAGGAGAAGTTATTGTGATGGAGATTGAAAGAAACGTAATGGTATTCACTTTTCAAAACTGGGAAGTTGTCAAAACTATTTTTGAAGGCAGGCCATGGAGCGTGGATGGTAACTTGATGATAGTACATGTTTATGACCCGACTGCTACTTATCCTGAACTCGATTGGGAAACTCATGAATTTTGGATATGGCTAGACAAACTACTGCCTGAACACATAAATCAAAAAGCAGTCAGAGAAATGGGAGCAACCATGGGTGAAGTTGTAGCAGTGGATCCTCCAACTGGAAAACCAGCAGCAGGTGAATGTTTTAAGGTTTGTGTCAGGATTAATTTGAGCACTCCATTACTGAGGGGTACTCTAGCAAAAACTAGGGCTAAGACGACCAAATGGTATCGTTTATTCTAAGAGAAACAACCACACAGAATTTGCAAGGAGTGTGTTTGTACCATGGTTAAAATGCCACGGTTTGGACCAGATTACCCATTCTTGGAGACCGCCTAGCTGTAAGCTCATCCTGCCAGCCCAGTCCAGCAGTCCATGTTATCAGCAGTCAACGGAGGGAAGTCAATCACTGGTCAAAGATGGTTAAAGTCAACCGTTGACCGGAGTCAGTCAAAGTCAGGTGCTGGTCAAGGAGGGTCGAAATCAACTGTTGACCGAATTTGGTCAAAGTCAACCGTCGGTCAAAGTTGGTCAAAGTCAACTATCGGTTAAAGCCAAAGTCAACTGTCAGTCAAATCAACCATTCCGTACAAACTGGGCCAGAACCACTTTTGGAGAGCTAGAGGAAGGTTCCAGAAGTTTCCAGAGGCCTTGCTGCCCAAGATACTTGCAGAGTCAGAATTAGAGTAGAATACATATTTTGTAACTGTATATATATAGAGGAGACATAAACCCAGAAAGGGGATCCCAACTCCACCATACAGAAATCAGCCACAAGTTGGCAACCCTAGAAATCTGTCTCCTCCCTTCCAAAACCCTAAATTCGTTGTACCCTGATAATCAATAAAATATCACTCCCCAAGGGGATTCACCCGTGGATGTAGACACAACAGTGTCGAACCACGTAAAATCTGTGTCTTCTTTATTTTCGTGTTTATGCATGTTTTATATTATCATCAGCAATATTCGTGATTTGTATGAGAATGTATTCCCGTACAATCAGAGTGCTATGTGGTAAAGAATGTAAGAAGTAAGTGCAAGGATAACAAGCAAAAGATGGAAGAAAAACATCTGGTTCCAAAATAGTTTGGACCAGTTATAATCCCTATAAAACAAGGCAATCCCCAGTTAGCTTAATTCCAAAACCTAGGCAACCCAGAGGAGTACCCAAACACACTCCATTTGTTCCACCAAAGGATGGTATAAGGTTTGAAGATGTTGAGGAAGACACAGCTGATAATGAGGATACTGATATGAGTGAGGCTACGAATGTCAGAGCAGTCAAAAGACTCCGAGCTGATGGTTTGAGAACAACTGACAGTACTAATTCTACTGCAAATATGAATAACCAAAGAGAACTCACACCAGTGGCAATAGCCATTTAGAGTGCTCCAGTTGTGGGAAGATTCAAACATATGATGCAGACTGATGGGGAAATTCAGGTAGCTTCAAATCATAAGCCTCTAATTTTTTTTTTTTGCTATAACTTAAAAAAGTGCATAAAACTCAATTTTGGTCCTGGCATTATTTTGTTCTCAGTTTTCTGTTATACAAACTATTATACATTGGGTTCAATTAATAGGGTAAAATTTATCATCATTGTATTAAATTATCATGCATCATTAGTGTTAGCTGTATTTGCATCCAGCATTGATAGTCATTTTATTTCTTTCTTAATCATTCCTCATAGTTACTGCTATTCCGTAAATAATTTTCATTTAAAGTTTAGTTATCACTTAAGCCCAATCATAAATTCTTCTCATATTTACTGCATTCACTTTAGAGATCAGTATAGAGTCAAGCTTCACTCTAAGTTGCATCAAATACCCCACAGGAATAGGGAGTATACACTTAAACCTTTATTAACACTAGAATTACATCAGTATAGTCCAAATAATCACAAGCCTATTCAATTAGAAAGGCACAACAAGATGAGGGTTCTCTCGTGGAACTGTCAAGGTTTTAATGACAAGAAAACTAGAGACCATCTAAAGAATTTGATATACCTTTACAATCATGACATCATCTTCCTCAGTGAAACTAAGATTGCCACAGACAAAATAAAACAGTTAATTAGACCATACAATTATCCAAACAATGTCTGTGTTCATTCTAAAGGTCGAGCAGGTGGATTAGTCCTCATGTGGAAAGATGGTTTCAACTTGGAAATCATGAAAACTACTTCAAATATGATTCACTGTATCTTCCAAGATGACCCATCTAAGCCAGAAATTTGTCTCTCATGTGTATATGGATCTACATACACTGATGAAAGAAGGGAACAATGGGGATTTATTAAAGAGATGGGTCATGAAATGAACTTGCCGTGGACTCTAATCGGAGATCTTAACGTCACTTTCCATACTTCATAGAGGATTAACTACGGTGCTTCTTCTTCTTCTTTTTCATCTGACTTCTCCTACAGTCAAACAAGAACTCCACAATCTATCATAGAGGATATTCAGGAGGCAGGGCTAGAGGACTTGGGTTATGTAGGCAAGCACTTCACTTGGACAAGCAATAACAATGGTACGGGTAGGGTGCAAGCAAGGTTGGACAGAGCTATGGTAAATGGGGATTTTAGAATATATTTCCCAGACGCTGCATTATTTCATCTGCCACAACTTGGGAGTGATCATACTCCTATCATGCTAGATACTTCTGGTGCGACGATCATACAGAGAAAGGGATGGAAGTACTTCCAGTGCTGGGAGGGAGAGGTAACCTTAAAAGGGCAAATTATTAGTGCTTGGAAATCACCAATGTATGGTTCTCATGCATTTCAAGTTATGGGACATCTCAAACTCACAAGGAAAAACCTGGCCAAATGGAACCGGGAAAAGTTTGGTAATATTCAGACCAATTTACGTGTACTTCATGAAAGACTAGAAAGTATACAAATGAATCATAGCTCAGAGGAAAACACTATGGCAGCAAAGGAAGTAAGCATTGAGATTGAGAAATGGCAACATATCCAAAACGATTTCTGGGGGCAAAAATCAAGAGATGCTTTCTATCTTGAAACTGACAGAAATACAAAACAGTTTCATGCTTCAGCAATCGAATGAGGAGAAGAAATAACATTGCATCACTAAAGGATCAGGAGGGTAATTGGTACACAAATAGAACTGAAATAGAAAACCTACTTATCTCTCATTTCCAGAGAATAAGTACTACATCAAGCCCATAAAGAAATGATGAAGTTCTACAATGCATACCTAAGTACATCAATGAACAGGATAATACGACCTGTTGAAGATACCAGATGAGGCAGAGATTTTCCAAGTGATGAAAAGCATGAAACCCTGGAAAGCTCCAGGGCCTGACGGATTTCCTCCGGGTTTCTTTCAATCCCATTGGGAAATAGTGGGGCCAGAAATTATCGAGATGACACATCAATTCTTCTGCACTGGTTATATTTTGAAGGAGATGAATGAAACAAACTTGTGTTTAATACCAAAGACTAAAAGTCCACAATTACCATCAGAGTATCGTCCAATAGCACTTTGCAATACGACATACAAGTTAATATCCAAGCTGATGTCAAACAGGATGAAAAAAGTAATGGAAAAGATTATATCACCACTACAAGCCGCATACGTCTCAGGCCGTCAGATTAGTGACAATATCCATTTAGCTCAGGGAATCATCCACACAATGAAGAATAAACCTAAAAAATGTAAACATGGTTTGTTGGCTCTAAAACTGGATATGTCGAAGGCGTTCGACAGGGTGGAGTGGGATTTTCTCATTGACGTAATGCAGCAAATGGGTTTCTCCGCGGAATGGTGTCATCTGGTTAGACAATGCATAGGTACAACCAAAATTAGTGTTTTGTGTAATGGCCAACCTTGTGAACCCTTTATTCCCACAAGAGGGATACGCCAGGGAGACCCAATTTCCCCTTTCTTGTTTATAATTATCATGGAGGCTTTTTCCAGACTTTTTGGCTGTAGCTGAACAGAAGAAACTGATACAAGGGATCAAAATAGCAAGGTCAGCGCCTCCAGTCTCGCACCTTTTCTTTGCTGACGATTGTCTGTTGTTCACAAAGGCGGATATCTACAATGTTGTATAACCTGATAATAAATGTGTTTAGCAAGATGTGAGACAAGAGATAAACTTCAGTAAATCCAGTGTTTTCTTCAGCCCAAACTTACATCCAAGATTTGCAAGGATATTAGCAAGAAAACTAAAGGTTCAGAAGATGCACAACAATGAAAGGTACTTAGGTATGCCTTTAATTCTGGGAAGGTCAAAAACCCATTCATTTGGAAATCTGGTACGTAATTCAGACCAAACTGTCAGCTTGGAGAAGACTAACACTTCGTAGTGCAGGCAAAACAGTAATGGTGAAACATATACTAAACACAATACCTATGCATTCGATGAGTTGTTTCAAGATGACAGACACTACAATCAACAAACTAAACTCCTTACAAACTCAGTTTTTGGTGGGGAAAAGAGAAAGGAAGAGGTGTTTGCTTAACTGCATGGAAGAAGTTGTGCATTCCTAAACATGAAGGAGGACTTGGATTCAGAGATATGAAGACACTGAATATGACTTTACTTGCAAGGGCTGCATGGAGGGTCTGTCTGAATGAAAAAAAACTATGGGGCAAAGCTTTAAAAGCAAAGTATTTTCCCACAGGCCATCTGATTCATGCAAAAGAAAAGACAAAAAGATCTTGGGCATGAAGAGGAATTGATGAAAGTAAGGAGTTCATAAAGGCTAATAGTCTCTGGAAAGTGTATACTGGGGACTCAATTCAAGTGTGGAATGATCATTGGATCATAGGCCTTGACTCATTACCAATACCAAGACCCAACAATATACACAATTCCAATACTATCATGGTGAAGCAGCTTATTGATCAGCAGCAGAAAACTTGGTGTGTAGCACTAGTGGAGGATATTTTTGATAGAGACACAACTCAAAAGGTTTTATCCATGAGATTATCAAGGAATGGGGTAGACATGCTAGTTTGGAAACTCACAAGACATGGAAACTTTACACTTAAATCAGCGTATAACAAGCTTCATCAAGAGAGGTTTGGTCATTTATACAGAGGTGCAGAAATTCAGAACTCTGAGGCTAAATGGATGGATGTTTGGGGACTGCAGACATGGCCAAGAATAAAGTTCTTCATTTGGAAACTCTGGATGATATCCTACCAACAGGTGAAAGAATGTCTAGAGTTCTTGATTACATTGATCCGTGTTGTCCATTCTGCAAAGCTGAGGAAGAGGATACAATGCACATCTTATTTAACTGTGCCTTCTCAAGAGCTGTATGGTTAATTATACTAGGAGGGAGCATTATGCTAAACTTAGTCAAGGATAGTATGGCAGATATGTTTCAGGAATGGCAACAGTATGTTCAACAAGCAGAAGACCAGTCGCAACATGGTAGCCACCAACAACTATTCATCATAACGACTTGGTTCATATGGAAAGAACGATGTGAAGTGGTTTTCCAGGAAAAGTAGCCAAACCCAAAGACTTGTGCTGATAGAGCAATGAGCTTTCATGCATACTTACAACAATTACAGTCAAAACTAGTGAACATACAAGCAGTAAGTAGACCTCAGAAACAGACTAAATGGATTCCTCCCTCTAACCCCTATATATCCATTACATGTGATGCTTCATATTCAAAAGAGAACAAATTAGCTGCAATAGGACTAATCATTCGTAATGGTGCAGGTACATTATGGGGATGCAGAGCAAAGTTCCTTGGCGAACTTGGGAGTGCACAACAAGAAGAGTGCATAGCTGTGCACGAGGCAGTGGCGTGGTGCTGGGAGCTAGGCTTCAAGGATGTCATCTTTGAGACATATTTAAAGGGAATTGCAGAGTATTTATCTGGCAATACAAACAACATTACATGGGAAAACGCTGACCTTCTAGTCGATGCTGCTGTCAAGCTTGGAGATTTTAATAGATGGAATTGTCGGTATCTCAACAGAGATTGTAATAAACCAGATCACTAGTTGGCTAATTTTAGTAGACGTTTTAGGGAGTCTTCAGATTGGGTGGATAATCCACTAGAGTTTATTTCTCATTTAATTTTGTTAGACAACGCTCCAGACATTATTTAATAAAATTCCATCCTTCGTATCAAAAAAAAA
>JAJJMA010271956.1:0-10317 GCA_023529015.1 Papaver nudicaule | reverse complement strand
GAATGAAGCTCATGATGTTTATATCAGTACTGTATGCTGTATCACTGCTGCACAAGTGTACTATGCATGAACAGATTGGCGCCTAGTGTGCTTGTAATCTGCAACGTGCCAGTGTCTATGTTAACTGATAACATCACCCTTCACCTGCCAAATTAAATTCACCACCAGGCAGCCGGTTGCCATCTTTGACTAGGGTTGTTGTTTAACCAACTCAAGATCAGCCAACCATAATCTGAAAGACAGACATATTAAAAGCCAAGCTGATTCTGGGGCTTCAAAAAAATTGAATCCCTCGACTTTTACTTCAAATATCCACACTACTTTTTTAAGGGGTGTCTAAACTTCGTGAAATGACTAAGTTATCCTTTTGATTAATCTTAATATCCCACTTAATTATACCTCACCCTAATTATAACTTAATTATAAAAAAAAAAAAAACTAAACTTTAAAAATCAAAACATCAAAATATTTCCCCCTCCTCTCCTCTCCTATTTCCCCTTTCTCCACCATTTTTTGATTTGTTTTTTTTTTTATCATGGATGCAACCAACAATGGTGGAACAATGGAGCACCTAACGTAAGCATCTAAAACCAATCGTTTGTATTGAAAACAAGGTCAGATTCACTCCATAAAAATCAAAATTCGTGAACCAGAAGTACTTACGACTGCAATCTGAAGAACAACTAGCCGTAAGTTAGGTTAGCCATTAAAGCTTCAAATGCAAGCCGTAAGTCCATCTTAGTGGCCGTAACTTACTTACGGCTAATACCGATACTATACTTGGTAGCCGTAAGTTCAATGTAAATCAAAAATTTGTGTCGCAAAGTTAGCAGCCGTAAGTATAAGTTAGCAGCCGTAAGTACAACATCCGCCTGAATTATTTTTTCATGGGGCCAAATACTCATGAATGGGGCAAATACTCATGATTGGGTGGGGCCGTAATACTCATGAAAATGGAACCAAAAAGAGGCCAGAATAGATTGAGATACGATCATTGCCCTGTAACAAGTATGCACTTACGGCTACTAAGCCAAATAAAAATGCAGCCGTAACTACACTTACGGCTGCTAAGTTTGTACTTACGGCCTGTAACCTTGCGACACAAAAATTTTGATTTAAAGGAACTTACGGCTGCTAAGCAAAGTATCGGTATTAGCCGTAAGTAAGTTACGGCTACTAATATTAACTTACGTCTTGGATCTGAAGCTTTAATGGTAAACTAACTTACGGCTAGTTGTTCTTCAGATTGCAGCCGTAAGTACTTCTGGATCACGAATTTTGATTTTCATGGAGTAAATGTGACCTAGTTTTTCAATGAAGTTACCCTCAATGGAAGGGGATACTTCTACCTCCATTTTGGTGCTTGATTCACTAATTTTGGTTGAGTGAATGAAGTTTGGGTTTTAGAAAAAAAGTTGTTTTTTTTTTCCTCTCTTCTTCTTCTTCTTCCCTCACCCAGAATGATTACAACTAAAAAAAAATTTGCTAAAGTTTTTGGTTAAGTAAGTTTTTTTTTTTTTTTTTTGAAAGACAGAACAGCTTATATTAAGTGAGAAGCATTACACAGATTAGTACAATAGTTGGTAAGAAGCCAAAGCAAACAACATGAAAACCAACTAACATATAGCATCGCATGCTCCTACCGGTTACAAGTGTCAAAGAGGAAGTCATGTGAGATAGACCAGAGCCAATCCAAGAGGTAGAGAGCCAGATGACCAGGAACCGAAACCACTGAAACGTTGCCAAACTCACGAGGATGATGGCAACCAGCCATTTAAAGAAATGACCAGGCAAGACTGAAATACAGAATAAGGAACATCTGTAGCTTCTTTTAAGGCAGAAAAGAATAACCCCGTACTGATGAAACCAACTTCCGTCATCATCCGACCATAACATCAAAAGATTTTCAAAAGTCCAAGAGTGACTTCGAAGAACCAAAAATTCATGTAGGACACTGTAACTGCTGCATGTGAAACTAACAAGTCTAAACACAAGGAGAGAAAACCTACTAGTACTAATAACTGCCAAAATAAGACCCCGTAAAGTCTTAAACCACACAGCATGACCAAGAACATTCATCTTCAGTTTCAGCTGCCAAAAGAGAAGATGAAAGGATAATAGACCCATTAGGCAGACGAGTGCCTAACTGTAGACACTCGTAAATCAGTTGCCAGTACTTCAGCTACATCAACTTCATCAACAGAAACCTGCCAACCCGGTGAGAAAACTGGTTGGAAGTTGTTAATCAATGGTTATCATTTAGTTTAGTTAAGTTAAATTATGTGTTAACTATATAACACTAAACATAAAGGGGTAGTTTTGGTATTTAAAAAAAATTACCTAGGGGGAGAGCAAAATTACTTCTGGGAACCAGTGATCCGAGGGCTTCAAGTTTTTTCGAAGCCCCTAAATCAGCTTTCCAAATAGATTTGGTAGATTTTTTTTTCTTTTTTTTAGGTATTTCTTAGCATAAAATCTCAAGTGAATGATTTTCCGAGTTTAGGCATGTTCTCTAGGACCACCATTACCAAATTATCAAGGCAGGAGCAGGACAACAACTGAGCATACAGAAACATCGAAAAATCGAAATTTTTGCTTTATGCTGAAACAGAAAAACAAACACAAGTTGTAAATGAGTATAGCATTATAACCACGAGAACTGGTTGTGTGAAGAATTGAAAGATTTCCTGTGTTTCGTCACACACAATGTGAAGCTCTAACAAGACGGACAGGATGACCAAATTGTCCAGATTACAAGTAACAAACAGTTTCTATATAGGGATTAATCTGTAATATAAAATGTAACTAAAATGAGATATTAGGACTCCTAAAATAGAAAAATAACATGTTTTACATTTTTCATATATTGAGACCCCTCTAAGCAAAAGATCAGAGAACAGCCTAATGAACAAATCGAATGATGAATTCTGGTATTCTATCAAATAATCTGTCTCCTCTATATGGTCAAGAACTGACCAAGCATTGTATGTTCATTTTCCGGCTATTGACACTTCAATATCACGACTTTCTTCAACATGGAGATTGCATCACCACAACAAAAAAGACTTCAAGACCATTTCAGAACTGTCACATGGAAGAATAACCTCTCGAGACATACTTCAACTAATCAGGGAGAAGAAGTGGGACTGTCTGAACGCATGTCCATGAAGGTGTCATTAGAGTGGGCTTCATTCCTAACCCCATTCCTAGAGGGTATAACGTTGTTTACATTATCGCCTCCCTGAGCCAATTGACAGTTCTGAAGGCTCCTTCGAATTGGGCTCGATAAAGCATTTGCAAAACTTGCGTTCTTAACCTGGTTATCAAACTGACCTGACCTAGGAACCTGTCCAACAGTGGCTGAGCTTAATGAACCAGAGGATACTGGGATGCTTGAATTCATGAATGTCAAATGAGGATGCTGTTGCGGGAATGGAAGGTTGGGAGACATAGGGGGCTCTTCTCCACCATAGTCAAGCTCATTCTACAGATAGAGCAGAAGATAATGTCTCATAAAATAGAGCATAATGTCGTGTTTTATGTTACCAAGTGTTACCAGAAAAAAAAGTGACAATTCTCCAGAAATAAATAGTAGCTAGACAGAATAAGACACAATGTACGTAATGGAAAACAAAGATAACCTGTAAGTAGGCGAGTATATCAGAAGTTACAACTCTTGACCCTTCCTGTTGTTGTCGCCGGATCCAGTCATAGAGTTTTTCCTGCAAAAGCAAAAGGGTGAGCTAAGAGAGCAAAACAATGGATATTAGAATTTGGGTTCGCTATATATTACTGTAGTAGGAGTTGGGCCAATTGGCATACTGCAGAAACATTAGTCTGTAAAACTTGTTACCATAATCTTATCATACTGATGGCAACTGTGATTATAATAATGCTATGATCCTTATCCAGAAGAAAGACTGAGTTGGTTTGTGATATGGCTGGAAGGTTATGGAGTTGGCTGATTTGCCAATGACTGACAATTGTTAGCTTTACAAGTTCAGGTTGAAGAAAATGATGAGTGCAAATATAAGTAAACAACGTTTGCAATAGAGGTAATACATGGTCTGATGCTATTTACAGAGGAACTTCAGTAGAGCTTTAAGGAGCCTCGCATGTTTATAGCATTGCAAAACATCACAAACTGGAGCTGCGTATAGTTTTTATGGTGATCCAGATTCAAATTTGAGCCAACTTAAACATCACATAATGGAGCTACGTATAAATTATTCAAACAGCTCTATTCTAAACAGAAATACATACTAGAAAATGTGACCAAATATATGAAACTATGTTGTACTAGCTGGTCAGCAAATAAGTTCTGTGGAGTTACATCTCTATCAATTCACTACCATGTTAAACATGACTGGGTGTATCTACTACAGGACAGAAATAAGAAGAGTGCATATAGGAATTAAAAAACAACATTTGCATGAATGAATGCTCAATTCTGTTTGATAACATAACATAACATAAGCAGTCAAGGATTTCTAGGGACAGATAATCCAATATGTCAATCTACACCCTTATTAAGTTGACAACATTTTCTTCAGAACAAAAAACATAATCAACTATTAAGCATGGACATCCACGAGCCATTGTGACGCAGAAGAGTGCAACGCAGGTTGAAGACAACGACTAATATATGAAACTAAATGTTGTAATAGCTGGTTAGCAAGTAAGTTCTGTGGAGTCACATCTCTATCAATTCATTACCATGTTAAACATGACTGAGTGTATCTACTGCAGGACACAAATATGAAGAGTGCATGTAGGAATTAAAAAACAAGATTTGCATGAATGAATGCTCAAGTTTTTCTACACCAAACATAGCATAAGCATTTAAGGAGTTCTAGGGACAGATAATCCAATATGTCATTCCGCACCCTTACTATGTTGACAACATTTTAAGGAACAAAGATAGTAACTGACTCCCAATTGCGAATGACTAACTGTTAAGCATGGACACACATGAGTCAGTGTGATGCATAAAAGTTCAGCACAGGTTTAAGACAACCAATATGAGACATACGCAGAGTTCATGTGGGAATTAAAAACAACATTTGCATGAATGGATGCTCAATACAAAACATAACATGAGCATTCAAGGAATTCTAGGGACAGATAATCCAATATGTCATTCTACACCCTTATTAACTTCGTATTGCAAATAATCAGTTGTTAAGCATGGACATCAACGTTCCAGTGTGATGCAGAAAAAGTTCAGCGCAATTTGAAGACAACCAACCGATATGAGAATCAAAACCGTAAAGGTGCAACAATGAAAAAAAAACTCTCAAGTGATAGAACCTCACTCTATGCCTCAAACATCCCACCACCAAACATAAGTGATAGGACCTCACTTTATACAACACATACATAAGCATTCAAGGAATTCTAGGGACAGATAATCTAATATGTCGTTCTACACCCTTATTAAGTTGAGAACATTTTCTCAGAACAAGAACGTAATTGACTTCCTATTATGAATGATCAACAGTTCAGCATGGACATCCACGAGCCAGTGTGACAGCCAGTGTGACACAGTAAAGTTCAAGCAGGTTGACAACAACCAAAATGAGAATCAAAACCGTAACGGTGGAACAATGAAAAAACAAAGCTCTCAAGTGATTGAACCTCACTCTATGCCTCAAACATCCCAACACCTAAAACAACAACATTTTTGTTAAATTTCTCTTCACTGAACCAATGACACATACTTTTCGGATGATCAGCCAAACTAGGACTAAGACACGCGGGGCAGCAGTCCAAGCAATTCACAACCTAAAGCTCGATAATCAAATAACACCTAACACACAATACAACTCATTCAATCAATCGTCAAAATTACACAACCAAGACATCTCCAATCCATTAAACGGCATGACAATCTCACAAACCACAATGAATCAACAAACCCACATGCAAATACTTGTCTTATATCATATGCAATAATCTAAAAATACAAAAAAAAAAAGTGACCTTTATTCATAAATCAATCAATCAACAAAAACCCAATAAAATCAAAACAAATGAGATTAAGAATTTCAAACCATGGCAT
Source organism: Papaver nudicaule (assembly GCA_023529015.1). NCBI lineage: Eukaryota > Viridiplantae > Streptophyta > Magnoliopsida > Ranunculales > Papaveraceae > Papaver > Papaver nudicaule. The sequence goes on along the minus strand of JAJJMA010271956.1, from coordinate 4,256 downwards.
TTCTTTCTCCAGCTTGAAATGAAAGCTTCTGTTGATTCATGGCTTGTGTATAAAGCTGAGATAAAGAATTTGCCGCATTACAGAAAGTTGAATACATGGTCCGATCAACTTCATCAAGACGACTAGCAACTGATTTCCTCTTTTTCCCCATCAAATAAATAAATAAAAGAATTTCAAAAAATCTGATTTTTCTCAAAACCCTAATTTCGCAGCAGAGAAAGAGACGGGAAGAAATGATTTGGTTTGGGTTTGGGATGGGGGAGATAGGGGGGTTTTCTACTTTTATGGAGGAAGTTACAGCAGAATAAAAGAAAAGGAAGTGACACGAAAGGTCTTACGTGTACTACACCTCTACCAAAAGGGTTCTTTCCTTTGCTGATTAGGCAATCCAAGAGTGTCCAATGTTTGGATAAAGAAGCACTGTAGAAGTAGAAGTCTATTCCATGAATCATTAAAGAGATTTTTGATAAAGTGCCCTCGTTTTGAGATATATCAAGGAAAAATGCCCCCGAAAGATTTGCATTTTCTAAAGTGCCCTTTCCGTTTGTTTTTTCATCTAGGTTAGTTGACTAGTCAATACGACCTAGGGTTTTACCATTATACCCTACACTAATTCATTACCTCCCTAAATCGAGATCGAGAGTCAGAGAGAGAAAACAAAAAAAAAACAGAGAAAAAAATCGAGAGAAAAGAGAGGCGAAGAGAAAAGGGAACCAGAGAAGGGATTTCCAGTGGATTTAGGGTTTATGATTAGTTTACCAGTGATTATCAATCACTGATGGATCCAGATCCTACCAAGATTACTAAGCCGAGGTGAGAAATCTGAAACCCTAGGTCGTATGAACTCAAACCCTAGTTTCTGCTCGTGTTTTGTTTTAGAACTAGGGTTCTTTATTGTGCTTAGATCTAGGGTTTATGTTGATGGTTTATATGATGGGATTTCTTAAAGTTAAAAGAATCGAATCTCTGATGCTTTTCATGTAAAGTTATGGAAGAAACTAAAAAAAAAACTCACCTTTTTCGTGTATGTGTGTAAAGAAGATTCCATTCTCTTTTGTCGTCTGTGTTTTGTATCTCTTTTGTGAAGAATAGTGAGTCAACTCAGTCGATTCTATTTATTTTGTGAAGATAATTGGTGATTTTGTTCATTTTTTTTAACCCAATTTATCTCCTGCTGCATGTGTAATTGAGTGAGTGAATTAGTCAATTGAGTGAGTTAATTAGTCAATTGAGTGAATGGGTCTTATGAAATGTTTAGGTTTGTTGAATTGAGTCAATTGGTTTTCAATTGTATGTCTAATTTGTTGAATTTCTGTTTGTTGCATGTTTCAGTGGCAATGTGAACCAGGGGAAAGTGAAATTTAGAGATTTAAGGGTGTATTGTCCTGAGAGTGATATAGAAATTGTTTTGAAAAATCTTGACAGAAATAGAATCAGTTTGGATAAGGTTTATGAAGTTGTTTTTGCTAAGTTATGCTTGGAAGAGGATGAAGATACTCTGTCTCTTTTGTGGGTGTCAGAGTCTGGATACCCATGTCAAGTGAAGACTGAAGCCCTGTTCTTTTGGTTTTGGGGTCATGCTAAAGTGAATGACAAGGGATGCATCCAACTGATTTGCAAGGTACTATCTCCAGCATGGGCTAATAATACTCCAAAGAGGGCAGTGGCAAAGTCACCAAAGTCACCTGCACCAACAAGAAGAAGACCTAGACTTAATACTATGAAGAATAACAGTGCTAAGAAGAAATTGTTTGGGGATTTAGGAGGGTCAAGTAATAAACCAGTTGTATTGGATGAAGAAACAGGGGTACAAGAAGAACCAGTGGTAGTTGATGCTGCAGTTGGTGATAATGAAGAAGAGTTTGATCAAGCTTATTGGGCTGAAAAGCTTAAGGATGATGACTTCATCATTCAGCTAGAAAACACTGAACTGGATGAGTGCCATCCTGTTGAAGATCCTGAAAAAGCAGCTGTTTATAGCAGTGATGAAGACAATGGTGAAGGTCAAAAGTTTGGTACAGAGGATGGTGTTAATGGTAATGAACCTCAATCCGCTACATGGGATAGTGGTAATGTGAATGACAAAGGTAATACTAACTTCTACTAACTTACATATTTTATGTTTCATAGTATGGTGTTGCAGCAATACTAACCTTATGTTTGTTGTTGTTTAGGTACAACAATACCTGAAGAAGAACCTGATTGGTATAAAAAGGGGTTAGAAGAATTAGGTGGAATAGATGATGAGCCTGGTGAGCTGTTTCCAGATGAAGATGAAGTAGAAGAGCTTGATCCATCCAAGATGATTGTAGGTTGGACATTTCCTGACAAGTTTTCTTTTCAAAGACATCTTAAGAGATATTGTGTAAAGCATGAGTGTGTGTATAAGGCTCATAAGAGTGACCCTGACAGACTTAGAGTATGGTGTACAAATAGGAAAAACATCACTGGGGATGTTGTATGTAGATGGTTTGTATTTGCCTCTAAGCTACCTAACCTGGAAACCTTTAAGGTGAAAAAGGTAGACCTTGTCCACACTTGTAAGGTTAAAAAGGGGGATAGGTCTGTAGAAAACGCCAGTAGAAATAGGTCTGCAGACCCATTATTGGTGAGTGAAGTTATTCTAGAGAATCTGAAGAAAACATCATACTCTGTAATTCCTAGACCAAAGCAAATTGCAGAAGATTTCCTTGCTGAAAAGCTCATTGATATACCATATCATACAGCATGGAAGGCAAGAAATTTGGTGTTGGAAGGTCTAAATGGGAATTATGAAGAGAGTTTTGCTGATGTGCCACAGTTCTGCAAGATGATGCTGCATACAAACAGGGGATCAGTGGCAAAGTTCAGTTGGTGTAATGTTGATAAAGCATTTGAGACACTGACTGTTAGTTTTGATGTTTCAAGCATGGATGGCTGGGTGCAGGTCTGTAATTGGTTTAGATGCATGCCATCTTCTTGGGCCATATGGTGGTGTGTTAATGGCTGCAACTGGTTTAGATGGTCAAAATGGTTTGGTCCCATTGGCAATCATGATCTGCAGGAATGAAACCATTGAGAATTGGACTAAGTTTCTTGAGGATATAAAGGATAAACTCGAAGGTCATCCTGCACCACTGACCTTCATTTCAGATAGACAGAAAGGCCTACTTGAAGCAGTTCCAGATGTGTTTCCAGGCAGACCTCATAGATATTGTTGGAGGTAATGAAATGTTTGACTTCTCAATATTGTAGCCATAATTTTTGTTTCTTAACTGTCATATATTGACTTGAGTGTGTTTCTCAATATTGCAGGCATTTGTATAAGAATTTCAAGACTCAATTCAAGGGACAAAAGTTGTACAGTTGTTTGTGGAATGCTGCAAAGTGCTACAAGAAAAAGCATTACTGGGTATTGGTTCTTACTTTATGAACTCTATTGTATTAGGTTTCCATTGGCATATGCTAAACAGTGGTGCTTTGTGATATGCAGAAAAACATGGATGCCTTGGAAAAGCTAGATCCTAAAGCAAAAATTTACTTGGATGTGGCTGGTAAAGAGTCTTGGTCTAGGGCTTTTTTTTTGACTCAACTAGTAAATGTGAGCACCTAAATAACAACTTTAGTGAATCTTTTAATGCCATGATTAAGGAGCTTAGGGACAAACCTATTTGTAAACTAGCATATTTATATAATCAGTTAGTAAGGAGCCTGTTCTACAGAAGGAACATGGAGAGTGCAAAATGGAATGAGGAAGATTTGGTTCCTACTGCTACGAAACTGATTGAGAGAATGTTGAAGTTAGTTGGTGCATTTAAGGTAGAACCATCAATTTTAGGTGTTCTGTATGAGGTTGTAAACAGAAGTAGCAAAGCTATTTTCATTGTAAACTTGGAGGGAAAAACTTGTACTTGTCTTCAGTGGCAAATGAGAGGGTTTGTTTGCCAACATGCAGTGTGTGCTTTGAAGAGTTTCAGACCTGACTGGACAGAGTAATTTCTCCCAACTCCCTAATTGTACATCAATTTTCATTGTTGGTACATTTACTAACTTATGCATCTACTCTATTTTTTGGCAGGTATTGCTCTCATTACTATACTGTCAAAGCTTACAGGGCCACTTATGCAACAAATATCCATCCATTTACTGACAAAATTGACTGGCCTGAGGTACATAGCATTGATTTTTGTGCCTTAATTTAATATTGAGATAATGTGCTTTATAACTCCATTTTTTTAGGGTTTTTTTAGGGTTTACACTGAACCTTTCTTTGTTGG
>JAJJMA010271947.1:0-15100 GCA_023529015.1 Papaver nudicaule | reverse complement strand
TTGGTATTAAACACTCGGCTACTCCATTATGCAAGTAATAGTTTTGGATACTTTTGTTATGCATTAGTTTGAACAAAATGACTACTTATTACATTATGTCATAAAACCTTGTCATTCCCAAATTTGTAAATGGTTTGTTTGTTCGGCTCTTGATGTAAATTTTGAGTTTGTTTATATTGTATCTATAAATTTGAACAAATTTGGAGAAATGATTCCACATCTTATTTGATCAGTGCATGTATCTCTATTAAAGCTTAAGTTATGGCTATTTTTGTTTTCTCGTTTTCTTTTTCTTTTTCACTGATAAAAATTTGGAGAAATGATTCCACATCTTATTTGATCAGTGTATGTAACTCTATTAAAGCTTAAGTTATGGCTATTTTTGTTTTCTCGTTTTCTTTTTCTTTTTCACTGATAAAAATTTGGAGAAATGATTCCACATCTTATTTGATCAGTGTATGTATCTCTATTAAAGCTTATTAAGTTATGGCTATTTTTGTTTTCTCGTTTTCTTTTCTTTTTCACTGATAAAAAATTTGGTGTTGACGAGTTTCGAACTCAGATTACTGGTATCATCATCCAAGAATTTGAATGACTATATATTTGTCTCAAGAATCGCATAATTAACTGCCAAGAATTGATACTGATTGGTACGAGCTAACGAGTCAATGACTCAGTAAGCACCACTGAAGAAGCTAAATAAGCATACGATCCGTATGATACATCCATTATTTTCACGCCCCATAGTTGTCGTCGTTCATATATTAAATGCCATTTTTCTTCTTCATGTTAAACAGATCGTTTTTAGGCTCCTCATTCTTGTTGTCATTTTTGTTTATCATATACTTTGTGTGCATTATATTATCACGATAGTAAATGTATGAAACCAGTAACTGATTACTCGTGAATGTTACCTTACTTTAAGCTGATCGTCATTTATTTATAGTGTTTTCATTTGGTTACCAAAATTGAGATGTGTAAATAGTTGCAAGACATAGTTCATAGCTATAGAGCTAAAAATATATAGACTAAATAGTCCATTCTTGTGGAGATATTTTGATGTTTTATTTCATAAAGTTACACAAACCAGGTTGATATGTTGGAGTAAATTGAGCTACTAGTTACTCATCCAATGATAAACAGTGTTTTTATATCACAGATTCATGAAGAGTATTTAAAGTTCTACACCATGTTCTTAGTAATACTAGTACAAGTATGCTAGTAATACAACTTGTGACACCCTGGTTATACAAGATCATCTTTCTTTTTTTCTTGTTACAGGAGTCGTAGAGCTTACCATATTCTTGTTTTCGTGTACGGAGGAATTGGGATTCTTCTTTTGGGAATAATAATTTTGAATTTGTTTCTCCAAATTATTTAATAAGTATTAATTTCTTAAAGTGTTTCTAGAATTTTGATTCTCCAGATTACTTCTAATAGTTTTGAATTTCAAAGTATTTCTAATAAGTTATTGAAGTATTTCTAATAATTTCCTGAAGAAGAGAATTCTAAAAAAGGAAAAAAAAAAACTAGCTAGTTTGTGCTTGGAGGAAGGTGTCAAACAACTAATACTAATAACTACATTGAAATAGAGGCATATATGTGTTTGCTTCGTGCATGAGAAAGGAACTACTTTTGGAGGCTAATACTCGCTTTATTAAGATTAATAGATTTCATTTTCCGAGGTATGTCTGATAATTTTGATTCTCCAAGTTCACTATTTTGTGTCTGTTTATAATTTTCTTGGATAGCCTAATATACCATTAGGATCTTCTATCTCGGCAATGTGATTAATTAATAATGCACCGTCACATAGGATTAAAGAAGCCCAAACCTATAAAACCTCCATGTTTCAACCCAAAAGTGTCTTGTATCTAGTTACTTCACCGAATAGATGAACAATATTTGTATCAGAGGGAGAAACTAGTTAAACATACTTACCATGGTCCATAGACACAGCATAGGTGTCTTTGTTCATGTATATAACCTTTTTCTTCTTTTCTTTGAAGAATAGTGACTTGGAAATATCATTTTATACTCCTCAAACTTATTGTCATTTCTGTTTTAACATACATTTTGTACATAATGTTATCACGATGGCTGATGAATGAAGCAATTAACCAACTACTCATGAAGATTACCTTACTTGACTCATCTTTTCTATTAAGTTTTCCTCTGGTTACCAAATTTGAGATGTGAAAATAGTTGCGATATATATATATGTTGTAGAGTATATTCTCAATAGTCAACTCTGGTAGAGCTATTTTGATGTTGTATCTCATTCTAGAGGTAAAGTTACAAATACGAAAGATGATATGTTGGGGTAAACTGAGTAATTAGTTGGTAAGCCGAAAAACAGGGGACTTATTTCTCCCCGGTTCAGTGATGCTGATATTAGTGTATGGTCGAAATGTTAAATTTTACACCACACAATAACGATGTTATTAGCATATGGTATGTTAAGTTTTACACAATAGTTGGTCAGAATTAAGTTATGTACAAGCTACAGTAGTAGGAGATGTCCGATTAATATTTTTATTTATTTTTTTGTTGTTGATGGTTGCGTAATGTACGATTAGGTGCTTTAATCTCGACTGGTGATGTGTACAACTAAGTGCTTATGTCTTGAATCCATTCTCCTCAATGTCCCCGATTTGTTTTATCAAAATCCCTTCTCTCCTATAAAAACCCTCACGTCATCAGGGCATACAAAAGGAATCCGGGCATACTACCGAGTAGTGTTAGCATGAAGCTACCGAATATATTTTTCACTACTCGGTAGCTTAAAAAAGTATGCCCGGATTCCTTTCGAGATGCCCTGATGACGCCAGGATAAAAACGATCATTTCCCCACCACAAGCAAGGTTAATTTTTTGGTTTTGGTGAACGTTTTAGTCAAATACGAGGAAAGAAATTAATAAGATTTTTTAATCAAATGAAAGAAAATTTGGTGTAATTAACTTGCATTCCTGGCTATTGGTTAAGAAATAATGATTAGTTGTTTCATGCATTGGGTTTAGGATTTTTTACGAAATTTTAAAGATGTTGATAAAATAAATCTATTCAATAAATATTTACCAAAAAAAAATGAGTGTTGTTAACTTGTATCCTACTGGATTAGCGAAGCCCAAAACCTATAGAACCTCCACATTTCAATCCCAAAATGTCTTGTTTCAGAGTTACGGAGGGAGGAGCTGGTTAACCTACCTAAATTTGGCCCCATGAAAAAAATAATTCCGGCGGATTTTATATAACAAAATCGAAAAACCCCTTATAAAAAAGACTGTTTCACCCTTTCTCAATTAGTTGCTAATTAAGTGATTAAAGTCTAAACAAAATTAATTAGTCTTAATTCTCATATCAAAACAAGATTAAAAATTATCAAACATGAGAATCACCCGAGTTTTTTAAACCAAAATCTTGAATCTGAACAACGCACAATCGGTCTATATATAGAGACACTTAAGTCGATTGTGCATGGGTTCTCGAACAATCGGTACACATCCTTAGAAACATAAGCTGATTCAAGTTAATCTACCCAGAAATTTAACGACCAATCGGTGTACACATATACATTTATTGGCCGATAGTATAAATATAACCGGCGTAGAAGTACAAATTTGTTGGCCGATAAATGAAAAATAATCGGTGTTTATTAATGAACATAAAGGCCGATTATGTGCACAAAAGTTGGACAGGAGATTCAGATACTTGAGCATTCTCAATCGGTGTATCTGAAAACAATCATTTAACGATTTTAAAAAAAGCTGTCAATAATCAGTTTTGGAAAACGACATTATAGAATGATTGTATACTCTGACAATTTTTGGAATAAAATTGCCAGACAATCGTTCGATGTATACACCAATGTAAACCGATTCTGCCACAAAAACTGACAGAAATCTAAGTACACAAACCACATTCGTTCACATAAAGTAGCAACCAAAGTTAAAATCCTACACAAACATACCAAGGAAGTTTAAAGCCGACACAACCAAAGTTAAAACAACATAACGAAAGAGTTTTAAGTCAACATAACCAAAGTTAAACAAGTGTTTTCGAACTATTATGAGTTTAACCACGACCACGACCTCTTCCACCACCGCGACCTCCACGAGCACTGGTACTAGGACCTCGAGCCTTTTTAGCTGGTGGTGCGTCTTGTGTAACCTCACCACCACGACGACCTCTTCCACCACCACGACCTCGTTTAGGTCGTGGTTCTTGTGCATCCTCATGAGCAGCGCTTGTTGTGGCTTCATCCCCCATTGTCTTGCGTTTTTCCCTCTCCGGTGGTGGTTCTTGAGATTTTCCAAACAGATCTCCTCGTCTTTTATTCTCCAGGTTCAACAATTGGTCGAGAGCTTTCTTCAAGATCCTCTCAGCCCTCTTATCTATCAGACCTTTCACAATCTCTGTCTGGAACTCCTTGATTATTTTGTCGACTCGAGGTATCTGTTTTCAATCATACAACATACACTAAGTACATATATATAATGATTAAAGTTAATAGGACATAAGCGAATACTTACATATAAATCAACGGCTTCTTTTGGATCAGCAATGAACTTTCTATTATCAGGGCGTATGACATGAGGATGGGAAGTCCTCTTCAACAACTCCATATATCCAGGGTAGACTCAATCGTTCGGAAACATATGAGCATCAAAGGCAACCAAATGATGAGCTCTGTTGTCCCAATCAGTGGATGTACAAGGAGGTTTGTGCACAATTTGAATTGAACCATAATAGGACATGCATTCCTCCGTATCAAATCCACCCAATCCGAGCGCCTCTTCGGTTGGTTCTTTTTGTACACCACCACATTGACGAGCCACTCTTGTCGGATTGTAGAAAACATATCCGGTGGGGTAAAACAGAGGTCCAAAGTACCTTTGTATGCGACTACGAACAGATAGACCTTCTTCCCTCCTTTTAATGTAAGGATCGAAGACAACTTTCTCGACAGGCAAGTTGTCCAATCGAGTCCTAATCTCAATCAAAGTTTGATCTTGTCCCGAGGGCTTCCCATTGTACATGTATTTGCTCCCTAGATAGTCTTCCTCTTTCCAATCAGGGTTCGGCTGTGCTCTTTTGGCAAACTCTGGGAAGTGCAAATATATGAACGCCTGCAAGTGAAGCATGGGAGTATAAGATACTAAGTATATTATACTCTTTGGAAAACGACAAATTAAGGTACATGGATTACCTGAAGTAAAGGCATACTACCCCCAATTTGATCCTTCTTCGCCCTAGAAGCTTTTCTCATCTCATTCAACAAGAATGCAAGACAAGCAGTGCCCCATGAGATCTCATTCAACCTATCCAAGTCAGCCAAAAACTGCACATAGGTGGCATTCACCCGAGAACCAGATGTGTCGGGGAATATGACACTTTCCAAGATGTAGAGAATGTACGCAGTGGCTGTCGCAGTGACCCGCTTGGAATCCAACTTGCCCTCCTCATCCAGCCGCAGAGTCCTCATGAATTGGTCCCTCAGAGATTTCAATTGGAATGTCTTCGACCTTTGTTTTCCAGAAAACATCTCTTTATCGGTCTTCGCCTTGTCCTTACCCAATTTGGCTTCGGTAAAAGCATAGATAAGCTTCCAATCAAGGTCATTGTCGAATGCGGAGTCGGTGGGGGCGTCTTCCACGTCCTTGAGGAAGTTCATGTCCTTGGTAAAGCTGATGCTCCTAACTGATTTGCCTTCAATGCTTAGACCTGTAATCTCATGAGCATGATCCGGAGTGATGGTCATCTCGCCAAAATGGAAGTGCATAGAATCTGTCTCCCCATAATACCTCTCAATGAAGGCAGAAACAAGTGGTTTGTCATATCCAATGGTGGAAGTACTGGCAATGGCAGGATACAACCCCAAGTTCTTGATGATCTCTACCACTTGAGGGGATTCACCGCTAGCTAACCACTCCTCCAAAGCTTCAGGATCCTCAGGGCGTTCACCTACCTTTTCCAAGGGACATTTTTCCATCTTTCCCGCCTCCGATTGGTGTTTGAGAAGACGTATTGCATCCTCGTGGTCCTACAAAACATTGATATATTTTGTAACATGAAATGGAGTTATGTTGGATGAATAAACGAAGAAAAAGAACTAAATGAGATACTTACGATGGTTCTGTAGACGATATTGGCCCAAGTACCCACATAGCCCCATAAGACGTCCATATCATCCAAAGGCGCACCGAGCTCCTCGTCGGGAAACATCTGCTCTTTGGTTGGCATGTAACTCCTCATTTGTTTCTTATCCTTCTTTTCTTCAGCCCCCTGTTGTCCACCCTCTTGTTGAGCTCCATGTTGTCCACCCTCTTGTTTTATTGGTTGTTGGGGCTGTACAATTTGAAGCGGTTGTACTGGTTGTTCAGGTGCTTCATTTTCGGGCTCTTCCCCCGCCTTCAAGACAGCCAATTCTTGACCCCGCTGGTTATTGAACATCAGTTGCATCAGTTGGATCTTGTTCTTGTGTTTCTTCAACTGCAGGTGCTGTTGTTTCAGAGTTGGGTTGATCGACATCAAGCTGTCTAGCAGCAGCTTTACGACTGGCCGCACTCAAAGGTGCACCACCCTCTCGACGGGGAGCCAATCTAACTTGTGTGGCGGCAAGATCTGCAACAGGATCCGCTCTCTTCTTCTTCACAACCTCCTTAACCTTAGCCGGTGGTGTGTTGGATTTCATGTTTTCCTTACAACACAAAACAAGAAACAAATTAACAGTTACACAGACAACAATCGGTTCAAATAACATCAAAGATAAATCGATTATAAACATAAGGAAACAAAACGTTGGACATTTGTGAAAATATAAACCGATTATATATTCGTATTTATATCAATCAACTTTATTAAGTGTTTATAAACAACGATTATGGAGTCACAGGAAAATCAAGATTTGTCTATTACATTAATCGGTTCACAAAACCAACAACATTGAACGATTGTGAAAGGAAAAAATAAACGGTGAACATGTTTATGAACATTAAACGATTAAATTCTGCCTCAAACCAGTCGGTTTATTCACATGGAAACAATCAACGATTAAGGCTAAGAAACTTTGGGAGTTTTTAGCCTGAAAATTTTTGTCAATCGACGTAAGTAAGACAATATATATAACGAATAACACCTGATATCGGTTTACGGAAAACAAAAGATGAAACGATTATGGCATAATTCTTTCGTTGATTATTCATGCGAAATTGTAACGATTGTGCCATGGAATTCGAAAAGGCTAATTTCTAAATTTTAGAGGGAAAACTAATCGGTTTATGTTCAATTGAATATAGAACGACTGACAATAATCGTTTTACGGTAACAAAAACATACAACAATTGTTCTTCGTTGCAGTTTCAGAAGATGAACAGGTTGAATAATCGTTGAATAATTACACTAACATACAACGATTCTGGGTGAGTTGCGAACTGTCGGGTTGAAAATCATCAAATTGGAGTGAAAAATCAACCAAATTTCAAATGCAATACCTCATTCTCGTCACCAGGGGTGGGCTCTTCTTCTTCTGCTTCTCTTTAAGAGCTTGTAATTCTTCTTTACTCGCTTTCCTCGTTTTCGGGTTCGATGAAGAAATTTGGTAAACTTTGTCTACGTCGATTCCTGATTCTTTGAATGTTCTAGGGTCTGGTGCTTTGTTCTTCTCTCGTTCCATCGTGTTTTATAGAATTAATCGCAATTTTTTTTTGGAAATCGTCGATTAATCGACGATGTTTTGGTTTTGAAAATAAAATGAAAATGAAGTAGAAGAAGAAGAAGAGGAAGAGAATCGGTTTTTGTTTTAAGAAAATGAAATTTGATTTAAGTATTTGGGTTTAATTAGAGAAATTACTGTGGGGGCATTTGGGTATTTTCACCAATTTTTAATTGTCCCATAACCACCTCTAAAGAATAGGTTTAAAATTTCATGGGGCCAAATTTAATTAGGCTAGTTAAGTATGCGTATCGTATGAACCATTTAAAATTGTTTTCCGACCACGTATGTGTCTTTGTTCATGTAAATGACATTTTTCTTTTTTTCTATGTATTATATAACGACTTGAATAGATCATGTTAGGCTAAGTCTAATGGGGATTCAACTTTCCTTAAAAAATAGCATGACACATCAGCAAAGTAGCACTCCCAAGTCTAATGGGAAGTGCTAGACACATCAGCTAAATTCTACTTCGGCGCTGAATTATATAGCGGTGGGGCGCTATATGATAAAGCGCCAGATAATCTCAGCCATCAGATCTGGAACATATGTTATTAGCCATCAGATCTAGTGAGAATATTCGTTTGGTCGCTATATCATTGAGCGCGAGTTCACTTTTTGGGCGCTACATCATTGAGCGCCTAAGTAGAATTCAACTTCAACTTCCCTTAAATAAGGGAAGTGGAAGTTGAAGTTGGGGGAAGTTGGGGTTTAGGCCACGCTTTTAAGGGAAGTTGAATCCCCATTAGACTTAGCTTTACTAGCTTTTTTGTTGTTGTTTCTTATCATACTCTTTGTACATTATATTATCACGATAGCAAAGTAACTTATTCACGAATGTTACCTTTCTTATAGGTGATTTATTTATAGGGTTTTCATCTGGTTACCAAAATTGATATGTGAAAATAGTTGCAATACATGTTGCATAGCTAAAAATAATATTAGTCCACTCTTGGGGAGATATGTTGGTGCTTTATTTCGTTTCAGAGGTAAAGTTAAAAAAAGAAAATTGATATGTTGGAGTAAGCTGAGCTACTAGTTACTAAGCAAAATAAAATAACAGATATTGTATTTACCACCAATGGAAGACTGCGACTGTGTTTGAGACCTATGCAGGAAACATGAACAACATCACATGGGAGAATTCAGACCTCCTCACCGATGCTGTTGTGAAACTCCATAGTTTTGATAATTGGAATTGTAGATTTTTTAAAAGATCATGTACATAAAAGAAAATTAAGAAAAAATGGTGCTACAAAATGGTAATTGCTTGACAACTTCATTTACATAAAAGAAAATTAAGAAAAAATGTTCCTATCTAAAAACTACAAAAGTGGGGCTACAAATAAATTGAAAATTTGTGGAGCTAAGAGTATATGCTAAAAGAGAAAAAAAAAAGAAGGGGGTTTTTATCCCGGCTAATTTGGGGGCGAGCCCAAATTTAATAGGGGCGAGCACTACTTCAAATATCCCACCCCAGTTTATAAGGGGTGCTAAAATTGTGTGCAAATACTAAAATGTCCCTGATACTTAATTTTAAATACCAAATTAATCTTAATTAAAAATTAAAACTCAAAAATCAAAAACCTCTAATACCCTCCTCTACTACTTATCCTTCACCATTAACAAAAACCCACCCTTCCAAAAACAAAAACCGTGACGACCTAAATTTTTTTTCGAATTCAATTAATCGTGGTAATCGACGATTCGAGTTTTTTCATCGCCGATTCAATTCTTCAATACGCTACAAAGATGACCAAAGAAAAACCAAAACTCCTCATTCGTTTGAAGGGGAAATCGATTGAAAAAACAATTTCAAAATCCACCTCAACCGAAAAAGAAATTGTTGAAGAAGAACCGGAAGAACGGGATAAAAACGAGGAAGAAATGGCAAGATTGAGAAGGTAAGTTACTTGAATCACCCCTTACGTAACTTTTATTATGTTTCGATGGAGTTTAGGGAGTAAGACACAAATTTTTCGCACTCACAGTAGAAAACTCGTCAAGCTTGAGCCATCGAGCTTGACGAGTTTGCAGTTTCAGGGAAAAAAATATGAACACTCGTCAAGCTTATTTCAAAAAGCTTGACGAGAATTCTTCTGCAACTTAGGCTATTTCCTTTGCATGCGAATACTCGTCATAGTATTCATCGTTTCCTTGACGATTTGTGCCTTGTGAATTTTTGGAGAAGAAGGGTACACATGAAATCGTCAAGTAATGTGCGAAAAGCATGACGAGTTTGTTCCTCTCAAAACATGCTCACTGTCCAAATTTTGCCAAAAATCGGAAAGCTTTTTGGATTAGCTTGACGATATAGTTTTGCATTTCGTTCCACTCGTCATAGTTAGTGTTATTTTCTTGACGATTCGAACCTTGGGAAAAATTGGTGGAATAAGGTGAATTCATGTCGTCAAGATAGGCTAGAATAGCTTGACGATTTTGCTCCTCCCAAAACATGTTCACTGTCCAAATTTTAGGAAACCTCGTCATGCTTTTGGGCATCAAACCTTGACGAGATTTTCTGTTTCACTTGTGAATCGTCAAGTATTTCCCAAAATCTTGACGATTTTCTTCATACATTTTTAAATCGTCGTATTATGCTGTATAACCTTGACGAGTTTGATGTTAATAAATGTTTTTAATTTTTGTGTCGTTAGGTTGAAAGAGAAGAAGAATATCAAACTCCCCCTTGACACTCCCCCATCAAATCCTCGCAGAACAAAGTATTTGGGAGCTGGAAATTTTCGTGGTCTTACCACACAAGATGTAGCGGCTTTTTCCTCAATGTCGTGTCCCTCTCCTTCTTCTATCCCCGAACCCGGTGGCAACCATCATGACGGTGGTGATGATGTTGAACCCGACCCAAATGAACATGGCAATGATGTTGAGGATGAAGGCACCAAAGAGGGTGAAGAAGATGAAGCCACCAAAGAGGGTGAAGAAGAAGAAGAAGAAAAAGAGGGTGAAGAAGAAGAAGAAGAAGAAGAGGGTAATGATAAAGGTGTTTTGGTTGAACACCCTAAAGATAATGAGAGAAATGGGGATGTCGTTGAGGGCAAGGGAAAGGTGAAGAAGAAACTGAGGGATAGAGCTGCGCACCTTCCCGCACCACACCTCATAATAGAGGGCGGACCTCATGGGTTACCTGCGGATGGTGGAAAAGTTCTCTTTGGTTACAAGGATTCTTGGGCTTGTACCATCTACTCCACCTTGGTAATGTTAATGTCAATTTCTTTTGTGTTTCATTGTGTTGATATCTTAGGTTAGATGTTAATATATCTCATTATGTTTTCATCTTTCAGGATCATAAGAACGCCACACGTCTTCTTAGGCGCCAAACTAATTATTTTAATATGAGAAAGTGGACTTTTGAAAAGGAATGTGAGGGGGTCAAAAAAATTATTAAAGCTTCTGGTTTGTATGGTGCTGTAGAGAATTCGGTTGTGAACTATGACGTAGAGACAGTTTCGGCAATGTGCGAGAGGTATTATCCGGAAAGAGACACCATGCTCTTTCCATTCGGGGAGATGGCGATCATTCCCGACGACGCTCAACAGATTCTGAAATTGTCAATTGCCGGGAAGTCCACCAGCGATGAGTACACCAAAATACTCGATTTTACCAAGCTTGATGAATTGTGCAAGAACTTGTTTGATTGGACTCCTGCGGAAATTGACTATTTCTTCATGAATAGTTCAACAACAAAAAAAAGGATTAGGGAGATCAACCTTGTGAAATCGAGGGCAAGGTATGAAGGAACCCTTGCTAAAGAAAAAAAGAAAGGGGGGCCTCTGGATGAGAAGGAAGTCAAAGCTTCGGCAGCTGCTTATCTTTTATACGTCTTAGCCATTTGTATATTTCCGTCTTCTGCTGGGAACAGGGTGAATGCGAACTTCTTGCAGCTACTGCATCCTTTGGATAAGATTGCAGAGTATTCGTGGGCTACCGCAATTGTCTCACACCTAAACACCGAGCTGAGAAAGGCATCAAGAAGCTTCACTTCCCAACTCAATGGCAACACATCTCTACTGCAGGTAATTATGCATTTTGTTTTTCACTTTTGAATGTCAAATTCTTGATAACATCAACGTGACAATATATACATATGTGTCATTGATCTTAGGTGTGGATATATGAACACTTCCCAAAGTTGATGGAAGGCCATGCGGATTGGAAAATCAACACCAAAAAGTGGAAACCGGGATTGGCGAGAGGGCACAAGTATATCTTTAATGGGGATCAAGAAAGAGGCAAGAAAGGTTGGCTTCTAACGGTCCGAGAGAGGTTGGACAACATGAAGGTAAGTGATGTAGTCTTTGACCCCTACAGAGAGGATAGGGAGAAGGGTTTCATTGAGGAGAGGGACCCACACTATAAGTACGATGGCCCCTTGTTTCACCCTCTTGGACACACAATGCATGCCCCGACGAGATTCATGAGACAACTTGGGTGTATACAAGAAAGTCCCGAAGAAGGGATAGAAACAGATTATAACGCTGCAGAAAACCCAGTTGACGTCGAGAAAAGCCACAGCGACACAAAATCAATCACGGTTGCCTGCAAAAAAGCCATATCAGATGATCAATGGAACCAACGACAAAGTCATAAAGTAGGATGGGTTTGGGATGCTGTCGTCCATGGTTATGAGTGCGCGGATGATTACATGGAGTGGTACAACCGTTGGAGTCACGGCCGTGTAATTCGTAGGGAACAAGTTGTCCAGCGTGGTCGTGGCAAAGGAAAAAAAATCACTACTGCACCTTCTCTTGATGATTCTTCCTTATACAAGCTATTCATAAGTTAATTTGGTCTCTCTTTTGTTGTTTAAATTGTGAACCAAATTTATGTCGGTATGACTTACTTGGTATTCCTTAAAATAGATGGAGCGTTTGGATGTTGTGTTGAAGCCACTGACAAATAAGGTGGACCATGGAGAGGGCATGACTCCTACAGAACTAGAGCTTCATATTGATCACCTAAGACACTTGCATGTTCCTGAGGCTACCAACATGTTTAAAAAAGTAGCCAATGCAAGGAAGAGAGTTTGTCCTTCAGCTACTGCCACTCAGGAGAGTAAGCGAGGAGAAACTTCCAAAAGAGCTCGTGCCAAGGGTCGTGGCGAAGGTGAGGGTAGTGGTTGATTTTACCAATGTGTGTTAGGATGATATTATGGTTTGGTATGTTTATTTTGGATTTCTTCATGGTTTCTTCCTCATGACACTTAAGATGTTTGGACGGAGCTTGGTTTAAATGCAAGTATGAATTTGTTTGAAATTTATATGCATAAATCGTCAGGGTTCAGGCAATTCCTTTCCGATTTCACAAATATTTACAGGTCCCAAAAGCTGGATTCAAATTCTAAATCGTCAAGGAGTTACTAATTACCTTGACGATTTCGTGGAATATCGTCAAGAAGTTTCAAATTTACTTAACGATTCTTTAAAACTTATAAGAATTTTTCCATTGTATTTTTCCTTACACTCGGTCTACACTCCATAACGACTAGTTTTTTGAAAAAACATATCCATTGGGAACTTAACTACATAAAGAGAACCTTTCATCCCAAACAATCATCCCAATCAATCTAGTTTATTTTTGTTTTTTTTCACTTCTACAATGTCAGGTGCATCATCAGAAACCGCAAATCTCGAAGATAGTCCTCCTCCGGCATCTCCTACTCGCAGATCTCAATATCGAAACATCACTCATAAGATAGTTCATGAATATTATTATAAGTGTACTCCATCTCAAAAACCATTATCTCCTCCTCGCTCAACACGAAAGAAACCAAGTTGTGCTCCATTTACGTGGCATATTGTTTTTGTAGATATCTCATGTTGTACTATCCAAAACCGGCTGAAGTTAAACGGAGTCGTTTTGGGATCAATTGGGGACTATTGTGGAGTTACGTTAAAGAATCCTTCGACGAACAATGTACCCAATTTGAACGAGATGTAAATGGGTTGTCGGCGCGATGGAGTGTAATACACAAAAATGTCGACGAATTTATGCACCTGAGGAGATTGATCCGAGATATTTTCAAGGAAGATACCGATGATGAAATTCTGGCTAGGGCATTCAGGGAATTGGCTCGTTGGAAAGGAAAGAACTTCGAGTTCGAACAACATTACCGTCTCCTTAACACTTTTCTTAATAATTGTTATAATAAAGAGTAAGTGTCTTCATGTAAGATCAATTGGAATTAACTATGTAATGCTTTGTTTTTTATTTGTTTCTATGTAATGCATCTTATCTTGTTTTGAATAATATTGGTATTACTTGATTGTTGCTCAAATTATTAACGCTAACTCGTCAAGGTAATGATAAAGTCCTTGCCGATTTGTAATTTTTCGTAAGTTATCGTCACGCATTTTGCCTAAAACCATTACGATTTTCATCTAAATTTGGACAGCGACTATATTTTTGGAGATCCTATATCGTCATGGTATGGTAGGATAACTTGACGATTTACGTTTTCTAATTCAGAAATCGTCAAGATAAAATTAAAAAGCAGTACGATTCCAATCAAAAGCAGTACGATTGTTTATAAATTTGGTGTTTCCTTGACGATTTAGCATTACGTATGTAATTTTCATGACGATTTTCACAAGAAGGTTCATTTCATTAACATAAGGTAGAAAACCACATTACATTTCTAGTAGGAAAAGCACATTACATCATTTCTTTTCTAAAGAACACCACCTAGTACGCGTCGTCGCTAAATTCGTACATAATATAATCGGACATGAACCTTGGAGCACGTTTGTTCAACACTTTCAAACACTTCCCGAACATCCACGCACGTTCACCATTACGAATTCCTCATAGGGCATTGATTCTTTCTTTCTAGAGGTGAATGAGTGACATGTTAGATTAACATACACAAAATTTCGTTAGCAAATTTTAAGAAACTAGATAACTACTCACCTTGAATTTGCGAGAAGATTGAGGGTAGTGTTCGTTAACGATTTCCACAATCTTGTTATACCCGATGATATCCCTTTTGATACGTTCGAAGCGGAAAGCAAGATGTGTCCATTTGCGCCGGTTATAATTGCCATAGTGTTGTTCTAAGAATTCCTTAACCCTCTTCCAAAACATAGAGTACATTTCATATGGTGTTTCAATGAATGCCCTAACGAATGATTTGACAAGCTCTACATCCTCGCTCTCTTCCCATACTCCATCACCATATCCGGCCATTTGTCACCTTCAAATGAACAAGAAACTTGTTTTGGTATTTTGGAACAATGAGAAGAAGAGAAGTTTGAGGTAAGTTGTGTTGGAGATGGGTTTCTTTTTATAGAACAAGACCCCAACGGTCAATTTTTTTGAAAATTACAAACTAAGTCGTCACGGTAGTATGTTAAACCATGACGATAAATT
>JAJJMA010271912.1:0-20130 GCA_023529015.1 Papaver nudicaule | reverse complement strand
TGCCGACTTGGCAGTTTTAAATGGTGTCACCGGTTGGTTTCTCCACCGCTAGAATTTGAATAGTAGCATGGGGAGTTGCAAAAAGGTGTGTGACTGCTTTATTGACTAATGCGCAGTTATGGCGTCTTAACGTACTGATGCGTTTATCAAGGGAATCCGAATTGTAACGTCTGTAACTTCATTATGTTTTGACGATTAGGAGGTTCCTTGAACTACTATAAATGGTGAAATATTCCCTTGCTCTTATCAATATTTGTTCGTTTTTGTTTTCGTCTTTTTAGAGGGGATGGCTGACAGAGGAAAGGCGCTCATGGAAGAAGGAAACAATAGGATGGATCCAAGGAATCAGAGAGAACAGATTCGAATGATAATGGAAATGGAAGCCGATTTCTCCAGTGCTGGACCTTCTATAAGGGAAAGCAACCCTGATAAGGTGATTCGTCTTTTGATAATCTCATAAGGGGTGATGAGAAAAAGAGGGAGCAGAGGATGAGAGAAGATGGTGGTCCTTCCTATGACTTTCGTATGTATGAAACGAGATCATTTTTTCGCCGCCATAGTGAAGAGATTTTGTTGATGCTGAGGGAGGATCTCGCCTTTTCTGAGGAAGAGATGAGTGTGAAGGTTGAAGTAAAAGAGGAGGCTGATGATGTCGGTCCTTCTGCCTCCACTTTTATTCCTGTCCACCGGTCGATGAACCAGCTGTAATCGGTGATGATCTTATTCCAGAGGCTGCTATCCCCGAAGAGAATGCTGCCGCTATTCCCGCCAATGTGCCGATCATTGATGTGGATCTGCTCGATGGTCTTGACGAAGATCGTGGTACCGTAGCTGGACGACTTCGGAGTAGGCGTAGGAATATGGGAAATTGATATGCTGTTTGTTTTATGTTAGTGTCGTTGGAGTATTTTGCTATGTTTTGTTATTTTGTTGTTTGCTATCTATTCTATTGTATCGACTGTGCACCCCGAAGTAATACTTTGGCTTGTTTTTTCTTTTTCTGGTCTTTCAGTATGCCCTTCTAAGTATGATATTTATTTTTCCCCTAAGTTATTCGTGCTGTAGTTGTTATTCATGGTTACTAGAGTGCGACTCGAGCTTTCTTCGGTGAGTCTGCTTATATTTCCCCTCCTTCGGGAACATCGGCCGAAGTACTTCGGATCTTTGAGAGTGATTCGGGCCTTTGGATCCCAATTTGTTTCTTTTTAGAGATGGTCCTTATTCCGTACAGTAGTTTTTGTGCGTCGATCTGTTAATCAGTTGTATTTGCGTGATTCTATCAATTGTAGCAAATTTTTAGGGTTTATTAATAGGTTCCCTCGGTCTTGTTATGTAAGATTTTTGCGCTATTTTAGATATAGTTTTTGAGCTGCTATTCGCTGCTGCCTGCGGTTAAACACTGACTTTCTATTTTCTTCGGCTAATTGCCCGTGTGATCCATTATTGCTATTGTAGTGTATTATGTTCGTTGTGTGGGTCTGCATGTTGCGACGGTTTTATCGTGTGAGTTTCTCGTTGGTTACCTTCGTTTCATTTAGGTTGCCTCTAAACCTGATCGGGCCATATTTTTCGTCTTTTAGCCAAAACCATTTTTCCCAAAGGGTGTCCTTCTAAAAACTTATTTCAAGATATGACAGGTAATTTGAAAACCCTAAAAAATAGGTCTAAACCTGGTTAAATCGGATGTCGTTTTCTTATAGCTAATTTTTAATTTTAAGCATCCATGACGAAAATCCACTACCATTTTTGAAATCGGTTTTGTGGTGCCAAGGTTTTAAAATCCTTAGTTGATAATCCTACCACCTGATGATTTGCCCATAAAAACCCTTAAACACGCTAAATCCTTGAAGGAGCTTTTAGATGCTTTAGATACTGGAGCTTCTTTTACAGAACAAGTTTTTGAAGATCTTTTGAAAAGATAAGAAAATATGCAAAAAATTTGAAAACCCGAAAAATCACAGGCAAACCCTAAGTTGTTTTAATCAGTCCCTGTTTCTAGCGCCAAACTGTACGAGTAGAAAATCTGCATAGGTACATGAGGTACCACAGCCATCAGATCTACCCATACATACAGTTATTTAACATGATTTCATGGTACGAAGATCGTAAGAACAATACCAAAGATGCATCAATGACAATAATCAAAGACTAAATATGTTAAGATTTATATTTCAATGTTGTGACTACATGGATTATAACCCTAAGGAGCTAGAGGAGATACAGACCTAATCCCACTCTTGCCTCTTAGGATTTTACCCAAAAGAATCCAACCCTTACAAAGTTTTCCAAGCTCGCCTTATATAGGCCGAGCTTGGGTGGTATACAGCTAATAAGACAAGAGACTCAATCGTGGTGGTGTCAGTCCTTGTCGAGTAAGGCGGTTCCTTCGGTGGTACTCCGAAGATAGCTTGGGGGCTTCGGTCCTTTGGTGTGGTACGAATCTCTTTCTTCCGAGTCTTCACTCGTCGCGTTTGGTCTCGTTCCTCTTTGGAATGGTCCGAGGCTTCGCTGGTGGTTCCTTCGGTGCGGTTCTACTCCTTAGATTTACGACACATGTCCCGAGGGGTTTTTACCCTCCACAAGGAAACTGCAAACCTAACAGGAAAACCCCGGGACCTCGTCCAGATGTGAACACCGTCAGTATTAACCGAATACAGACGCTAGCCTACTCTCAGACTTAGGACTGGAATGTATCGAGAGTGAATTCGCCCTACAAGCAACTCAGCTACCAATGTGCTCCTGCGTCTCTTGGCTCCCGCAGAAACCTACGTACTTGATACATTCCAATCCGTGATTTCCTAAGTCTAAAGGAAATCACAATCGTATTCTTGTTTAATTACTTGCAAATCTGATATGTTAAATAGGGCTTATTGATCTAGCCTAAACAACTTTACCTCTTAACATTTGACGAACTTAGTATTAAACCTAGTTCGTGAATATACGTTAAGGAATTTCTAGGGTTTACGATTCAAGATCTACTTTACGAAGTTTCTATCAAATCTTGGTCGTGATAAGATTGAAAATATTCAATTGACCCAAGATACAAAATCGATTTTTACTTCCGACCTGTGCTTCACGATCCTCAAGTGAAGTCTTTCAATAGTCGTAGTCCAAAAGAACTTCGAGATGACGACCAACCTTTATGCGAGGATACACAGATGTGTAGAGGATTGAGATTGTATCTTGCAGAAGGTCATCTATTTATAGTGATCACCAAGGGAGGCTTTGCTTAAAGTTTAAGAAACCTTGAGTAGGGCTCAAGCAAGTTCCCGAACTAAGAAAGTCCATAGCTTGAATACCCGTTCTCAATCTTCTATTAACTTTGGACTAGGCCAATGGTTAAAGAAGACTCAACCTTGTTTTGAAGGTTTGCGACTTCTGGTCTAAATCATGTTTGAACATCGCTTGCGACTTCTGGTCCAAATACTTGTTTGAACATCGCTTGGATTAAGTAGTTGAATTCCGTGGGCCAAGTAATGACGAGTCCGAGAACTAATCATGCCTAGACCGAAAACTTCAAGATATGAAGGTTGGAAGTTTTCTCATGGCTTATATGTACGCGTTAATAGAGCAGTCAATTGGAGTTCAGGAGAATTCAGGAGAATCTGTGAACTCGTATGTACGCGTTCATACAGATTGTGCTCGTTCTCTGGAATTCCATAACCAACACATGTACGCGTTAACCGTTGAGGTCATCTTCAAGAGACAATTCAACATACTCTACCTATACATATTATCACGGATGTGACAAATGCAAAGGCGGAAATCCTTGAATACCTTCGGATCATACAAACAACATCATAGACTATTGGTATGATAGAAATGGTAAATACGATACGGAAAGGAAAAACCTTTCTAACCTTTGGCGAGGACGTTATGAATTATCAAGTAGTAAGCTCCTTGAATACCTTCGGATCATACAAACAACATCATAGACTATTGGTATGATAGAAATGGTAAATACGATACGGAAAGGAAAAACCTTTCTAACCTTTGGCGAGGACGTTATGAATTATCAAGTAGTAAGCTCCGGTCTTCGTCTTCGTCAGTCTTTGTCTCGATTACCTAAAACTATCCTAGTCCGAGGTTGTAGAGTAAACTTATTAAGGATTGTGTTTTTGTCTCATAAACTTGACAAATGACTTGAGATAGCAATATCAGTGGGTTCAACCGAGCAATGCTCTAACAATCTCACCCTTTGTCAATTTTAGTGACAAAAACCAATCTCACATATGGATTCAAAAAGTAAAATCGTTTAGACCTAACCATTATGTACTTGATCTTCTTGTAATCTTCAGGGTTTTCAGATAAGAGTGTTCCTGCAAGTGAAGATTCAAGGTAGAGATAACAAACTTCAAAGCCACCACACATCTTGGTTTCTAGAAGGACATAGTCCAACAAGAGTTTGTTATGCATTTGAGTAGTATGTAAAATTTGTAAGCATATTGCATCGATGCTTCAAGATACTACACAATTTGATATGTTCTCCCCCTTACTCAATACACTAACTTTTGCTTTGACATGACTAGCACATCGATTTTACTCCCCCTATGACAATGCCGTAGACAATTGTCGTAGTAGATAGAAAGATTTTACTCCCCCTTACTACAACATTTCTCCCCCTTTTTGTCATAAAATAGACAAAGAAAAGAAATATAGGAATCATCATAAAATCGCAATAATCAATGTAGATAAAGGTAAACATGCCTTATATGAAGAAAAGAAAATTTCAACTGGCTTCAAGGTGTGTGTTCTGTAAAAAACATGGAGAAAACATGGAACATCTTTTCTGGAAATGTAATTATAGTGAACTTATATGGAAATGGTTGGGAGGGATGTTCCAATTCAGAAATCCAAGGCAATTTCAAGGATGTAATTGACTTAGCAAAGCAAAAAAGCCCAGCAGTGAAAGATATTTGGAGACTTGCAGCCAGTATCACTCTGAGAGAGATTTGGTTTACAAGAAACCAGATGGTTTATGATTCTGGTACTTTTGACTTTGACAGAATCAAGAGAAGGATTATGTCACTGACAGCTGAGAGTGAAGTAAGAATGAAAGCAGACATGTGGAATTCAGCTTATGATTTACAAATTCTTAAGAGCTTTAGTATGAAATGTATAAAAGTTAAAGCTGTCAGAGTAGTTGAAGTTTTTTTCCATCTGCCCAGAGATAACTCAACTTTATTTTGCTGTGATGGAGCATCAAGGGGCAATCCTGGTCCTGCAGGATATGGATTCATTGGAAGAAAAGCAAATGGCAGTTTTGTTATAGCTGAATCTGGAGGGTTAGGAACTACAACTAACTTTATGGCTGAGGTTATGGCAATATTATGTGCAGGAGAATGGGCAGTGAAGAATGGGGTTAGAGACATTGTGTTCAGAACTGATTCCAAGGCAGTAATGTTGGCTTTCAATAACAATAAAATTCCTTGGTTTGCAATTACCAGGTGGAACAGAGTGTGTGATTTAGTGGATTCATGGTCATTTGTGCATAGTTTTAGAGAAGCCAACTTTTCTGCAGATGCTTTGGCTAAGAAGGGGGTTCTTTTGAGTAGAGGAGAAACAAGAAAGTATCAGACAAAGCCATCATTCCTCTTCACATTGGAAAGACCTGAGTGTGCATACTTTAGATTTGTGTCTTAGATTATGATGAATAATGTTTTGCTTTGGTTTTCTGTTTGTGGCCTTTAGGCTGAAAATTTTTGTATTCAGATTATAATTTGGGTGTTAATAAAATGATTATTATTGAGTAAAAAAAAATAAAGGTAAACATGCATGCAACGAGATATAAAAAGATGCAATTCTCTCGTAGATTCCACAGCCGCACACCCCAAAAAGATATTACCATGAAACACAAGTTCAAAAGAACTCTCCCCCATTATATGTCATTCCATATGGAACAACGCGACGACCTTCCCAAGCAAGGATTTGGAATAAATTCTTGGGTGATGTACTATTTTACGAGTAAAATTGTAAATATGTTTTTCTTTCCTAGCCAGTTACGGTCAAATAGGAATTCAAGGTTTAATCTTCCTACTTTCTCAGAGAGTTTCGGTCAATCATCGCCTTTAGAGAAAACATTAGGTTACCCCTTCCTAGTGGTTGTAAGACTAAGAATTAAAGGTACAACATTTAATCCAGCGGAGTTCAACATTGTATCCTACGAGGTTCCTCTTTATCAAAATCGTCTCCTCTTAGCCATAAGAGTCAGAAGCATGGATTTTGATAGTTCTTCATGAACTGCTTTACCCGAACGTGTGGTATGGCTAAAAAAAAGCAAGTTCACGGGATTTGCTATACATTCATATAGATAATCTATTAAGATCAAGCATTGCAATCATCAATTAAGATTTTAATTTAATAACCTCGATTAATTGATGAAAAAACAAAACATGGAAGTAGCACAAGCAAATCATGCTTAAATCAAAAGATGACTACTTCTAGCATAGTGATTACCCAAACCCTAAGGAAAAGAAAAAAAGCTTTTTAATAAGGAGTTAGTTGTGCTAATCAAAAACTGACCTAGTTATCAGAGTCAGTATCTTCTTCAAGAGCTTTCGAACGTTCATTATCATCCGTCATTAGGTTTTCGAAATTCTCTTTTAAATCATCATCAGTAATAGGTGAGATATAATCAAGCAGATTTTTCACATCACCTTTTAAATTGGTGAGTTCATTCTTCATAACAGGTATGTCACGTTTCAGTGTTAGAAGTTTTTCTGCTGTGGTAACAAGCTGAACCTTGATGACTTCAATATCTCGTAAGATATTGAATGCATTTTCTGCTGAAATCATTGTGTCTTTATCTTTATTTTGATTGTCGATAGCATTGAAGCAACAATAGTAGGTGAATGTTCTTGAAATTAAAGAGGATCAACTAAATCTTCTTTGACAAAGCTTATATTCTTCCTTTCCCCATCAACACCTTCATAGTTTGCTTTATCCAATTTTCTCGTGACACTTCGAGAAGATATGTAATTGAGCTTGAATGTGATTTCAAGTCTGTTAGGGTGTGATATATGTATAGGGTCTCATTGAGATATAAAATGAAGTTAGTTCAGACACAAACTGTATACGGAAGACGGTTTCCGAAACGAGTTTTTTTCTTGTTCGCGTATCTCTGAAATACCGAAACAAGGAATTCTGAGATGACTTTAGAATCTAATAATTTTTTAGCAAGAGTTTTCCTTTTTTTCATTATTTCACAAATAAGGACTCAATAATGAGCGTGCATGTCCATGATGATAGAATTAGTGTTTACCCAAAATATTGGCAATAGACACATGTTTAATTCCTTATGTGACCAACGAAGAGATAAGTTTAAATATCAACATCATGATTCGTATTTTTCATGGCTTTTCAGCTTACACTCACAGTTACTCTCATGGATCGTGTTCTCGACTCTTGCCTTAGGAGCCAGACGCAGGGAGAGATGCTGAAGGTAGCAATTTCAAAGTGTTGATATTCACATCGAGTCATTACATTTTGGACTCTCATTGGATGTGAAAGCACGATTGAGGATGTGCTATAAGACAACTTCTGATATTGTCAACAATATGTGACTCAGAGTATAATTTTTGGAGCATGGCTCAACAATTTTATGTCTTATTGTTGGTTTCCAGAAATTTCCTACAAGGTTTATTGCTTTAAATACTAGGATCCCACTTTTATTTATCAAAAAGACATAATAGCACAATAGTGGGATAAGAAAAATTAAACCTTGAGGTGTATTGTCCTCTTATTGTTCATATGAACAATTACATCACTCTTATCTAGACAGTACATAGATAAGAGTGGCAACTCATAACACTTTTTAGGTGTTATGGCGAGTGTTTTCCCACTCGCCTTGTGTCATCAATCTTGTCGCTTTCCCTTTCGATAATTTGTCATAGAAGTTGCTATCATCAAAGTAAGATTCAATGGTTGAGGATTTACCTGAGAATTTATGTTCCTTTTGACTCATGTTAATGAGGTTTTTATCCTTTGAAGAACCTTGATTTCTTTTGTTGAGGATGTCTTGAAATTGAGTCACCAGATTACTCAAAGCATCATCTTGCAGTACTTCTATTCCCTTATCTTGATTGTTGACTGAATGTATTTTCCTCTTGGGAACCCAATGTTGTGTTTTTTCAACAAGTTTGTTGAAACGGTGATTCCGGAACTCTGAGATCGTTGAAAATATTTCTTTGTCTCAGTATGTTCTTTAATTTGTCTAGGACGTGACCAATGATTGGGCCGATTGGTCTTTCTGATATCACCGATTTCTTTGAGAATCTGATCTAGTTTTTGTTCAAGATCAAATGTTCATTTGTTCTCAAAGTGTTTTCTTGATCTTGTCCGAATAGTTTTATTCGTTTTGCAAATTTGACAGATCATAGACCCATCTTTAGAGTTTTTTACGTTGAAGATTTCAACGTTCTTGGCTTTTTGCACAAGAACGGTTGCAATATTGCCAACAGATGCATGAATTATTTGAAACACTACGGATTTGTGTATTTCATCTTTTAGGAGTGCAATCTCTCCTTGCAATTCCGTTTTTTTCACATACCATGACAGAGATCGATTCATGTTTTGATTCCTCACTAGGAGTAACTTTGGAACAGGAATCGGAGTTCCTCATGGATATATGATTGACAAGTCGATTAAACTTGTGCTTTAGATGTGTAATCTCAGAAGATTGAAAATTCATGTGATTAAAGAGTCCAAAGCTTTCCTTTTCAACTTCTCTTTCAACTTCTGAGTCAGAATCATCAGAGAGGTTAAAAGGTAAGGTATCTTGTTATGGTTTTAATACTTCATCAAAGAGAGAGGAAGGCCCAATATTTAAGATTGACTTATCAGTGTTTTCGTCTGGTGTACCGGGACAATACATGATTCACGAAAAGCGTCAAACACAGACAGTTATGTCTTTTACAAGGTGTTTGCCGGCTCTGATACCAACTGAAAAAGAGGGGATACCGAGATACACCACCAACTTTTAGTTTTCGTGAACGATCTCATAAATCAATATTCAAAAAACAACCTGAGTATAGTTCAGAGAACCGAACCCTAACAAGAATGTGGTTCTTGTAGATATCAATAGAGATGGATTCACTCAAAGGTTATGAATCAACAAACTTGCAATTACTTCAATTATATACATCAGAGACAATATAATGCGGAAGGGAAAAGTAATGCAAGACACCAGAATTTTGTTAACGAGGAAACTGCAAACCTAGCAGAAACACCATGGGACCTCGTCCAGATGTGAACACCCTCAGTATTAACCGAATACTGACGCTAGCCTACTCTCAGACTTCGGACTGGAATGTATCGAGACTGAATTTTCCCTACAAGCAACTCAGCTACCAATGTGCTCCTACGTCTCTTGGCTCCCGCAGAAACCTACGTACTTGATTCCCCCAGCTGACGTCCTTTACAGGCCTAGGAGTTGCTACACTTCTCTTCGTGAAGACTAGCGCTACCCTGCCTCTAACAGGACGCCTAAAAGTATCCAAGTAATTAAACGAGAATACGATTGTGATTTCCTTTAGACTTAAAGTCAAGGTTAATGGAAATCTGATATGTTGAATAGGCCTTATTGATCTAGCCTAAACAACTTTACCTCTTAACGTTTGACGAACTTAGTATGAAACCTAGTTCGTGAATATACGTTAAGGAACTTCTAGGGTTTACGATACGAGATCTACCTTACGAAGTTTCTATCAAATATTGGTCGTGATAAGATTGAAAATATTCAATCGACCCAAGATACAGGATCAGGAATTTAACTTCCGACCTGTGCTTCACGATCCTCAAGTGAAGTCTTTCAATATTCGTAGTCCTAAAAGGATTTCAAGATGACGACCAACCTTTATGCAAGGATACACAGATGTGTACAGGATTGAGATTGTATCTTGCAGAAGGTCATCTATTTATAGTAATCACCAAGGGAGGCTTTGCTTAAAGTTTAAGCAACCTTGAGTAGGGCTCAAGCAAGTTCCGGAACTAACTATCAACTTTGGACTAGGCCAATAGTTAAAGAAGACTCAACCTTGATTGAAGGTTTGCGACTTCTGGTCCAAAACATGTTTGAATATCGCTTGGATTAAGTAGTTGAATTCCATGGGCCAAGTAATGACGAGTCCGAGAACTAATCATGCCTAGACAGAAAACTTCAAGATATGAAAGTTGGAAGTTTTCTCATGGCTTATATGTACGCGTTCATGAATGCATTCATAGAGCAGGAAAATAGAGTTCAGAGAATTCAGGAGAATCCGTGAACTTGTATGTACGCGTTCATACAAACTTTGTTTGTTCTCTGAAATGCCATACAACACATGTACGCGTTAACCGTTGAGGTCATTTTCAAGAGACAATTCAACATACTCTACCTATACATATTATCACGAATGTGACAAATGCAAAGGCGAAAATCCTAGAATACCTTCGGATCATATAAACAACATCATAGACTATTGGTATGATAGAAATGGTAAATACGATACGGAAAGGAAAAACCTTTCTAACCTTTAGCGAGGACGTTATGATTTATCAAGTAGTAAGCTCTGGTCTTCGTCAGTCTTCGTCTCGATTACCTAAAACTATCCTAGTCCGAGGTTGTAGAGTAAACTTATCAAGGATTTTGTTTTTGTCTCATAAACTTGATAATTGGCTTGATATAGCAATATCAGTGGGTTCAACCGAGCAATGCTCTAACACTGGAGATGTTGGTCGTCGTGTTAAAATAAATGACAACACCTTGAAAAAGAAAAATGGGTATTATGAAAGTGTCCTTATAGAAGTGGATATGACTAAGGATATTACTGAGTTCATTAAAGTTGAAAATAAATTTGGAGGTTTCTTACAAGCGGTTGTAGTTCCTAAGGTTCCAGAATTTTGCAATTTTTGTTCTACAGTTGGTCATTTGGAGAATTACTGTAGAATAAAGAAAAAGAGGTTCTACTGTAGAAAAGGTGAAGAGGACAAAACAAGTTTATAAACCAAGAAGAAAGAATAGGAACAGGGAGAAAGTGGATGAAGCTCATTTTGATCTTTTCTTAGGTTCATATTCTCAAGAAGTTGAGCATATAGTGGATTCAATTATTACAGAAGATAATGTAGTGAAGGAAATGTATCTTGATGGTAACTTAGTGAATGTTATTATTCCTCCTATTGAGAAGAATATTTCATCAGGAAGTTTTCATGTTTTTCAAGACATGAATGAGGAAACATTGAATTCTCATGAAGAATTTCCAACCTTGGAGGTAACAAAGGTATTGGCAGCTACAGCTAGTGCTTCTTCTATTAATAATGTTGTACACATTACTCCAGCTTGTGAGTCTGGTATTCCAAAACTTGCAGATACTTCCATGCAAGTTTCTAGTAGTAAAACTGTGAGTGTTGTTAGTCCTGCTTGTACAAGAACACATGCAACAAAAAAGATTTTTTTAGCTAAGAAAGCTGGGTAAGTGGGAGGTGGCCATAATACTTATCAACTTAAAAATAAAAGATGAGAGTTATTTTCTGAAATGTCAGAGGCTTAAGGAGAGCTAAAGCCAAAGACAAACTCAGAAATTTAGTTAATAATATTAGTCCTTCAAATATAATTTTAGCTGAACCTAAAGTATGGTATTCAGATGATTTTGTTAAAAAATTAAGGTTACCTGGTATGAATAGTAGCGTAGTACATAATTCAGATGAAGTAAGAAAGGGTAATATATGGATTCTTTAGGAGAGTTTCTCTCAGTGTTCCATTGGTTATTTCCATTACTGAACAAGAAATTACTATTGAGGTTGGGGGTACTCTTATTATTGGTATTCATACAACTTGTTTAACTGTTAATAGAAGATCTTTATTGGAAGAGTTAGTAGACATCAGTACTCTAAATAAGCCATGGCTCGTGATTGGTGATTTTAATACTGTGTTGAGTATTGAGGAGAAAATTGGTGGTTTGAAGCCTTTATCAATTTCTATGCTGGAATTTAGTGATTGTTTAAGTAAATGTGAACTCATTCAAGCTCCAAAAACTTGTATTGAGTTTTCTTGGTATAACAATAGATGTGGAAATAAGAGGATTGTGTGTAATCTGGATAGGGCTGTCTATAATGCTCAATGGGTTGAATTATATCCTAGCTGGGGATACAAAGTGGGTGTCAGGGGTGTTTCAGATCATAGTGTTTTATATGGCATGAATGCTAAAATTCCTAAGCCTCATAATGTTTCTTTTAGAGATTTAAAGGTTTTGTTGAATCACTCTGGATTTTTACCTCTAATTCAGGATTCTTGGAAAGAAGAAGTGGTAAGGAATGAAGCTTTTATTTTTTTTGGCTAAGTTAAAAAGGTTAAAGCCAATTATTAAAGATTGGAACTGGAATATGTTTGGTGATATTCAACAAAAGCTAAAGCAGGTAGAAGAAGATGTTTTGAACGCTACTTTGGAGTCTGATAGATCTCCAAATGATAATATCATTTTGAATAAATTGGTGACAACTAGAGGTGTCCAAGAATTACTTATTAACCAGCAAAAAGAAGTCATACAAGCCAAATCAAGAGTGAGGTGGCTGAAAGAAGGTGCAGCAAATTCTAAGTTTTTTCATACTTCCTTGAAACTAAGACAAGCACAAAATGCAATTGTAGAGATTGAAAATATACATGGTGAAGTGGTTAGTGGTTACTGATCAAAGTCAGATTGCAGTTGTTTTGGTTAGTTACTTTGAAGAAAAATTTAAGTTCAAAAAGGTTATAAGGTCAGAGGAAATCATGTCAGTTATTCCAACATTGGTTCATGCAGAAGAGAATGAGATGTTAATGAAGTTACCTAGTCCTGAAGAAATTAAGTCTGATGTGTTCTCTATGGATCCTGATAGTGCTCTAGGTCCAAATGGTTTTGCAGGATGGTTCTATAAAGATACATGGGAGATAATTTGTGAGGATTTTACTAAAGTTATACAATATTGTTAGAGGAAGCAATTTATCCCACAAGGTATGAATGCAAATTTTTTGAAGTTGCTCCCTAAAGTTAAGAATGCCAAACAAGCAAAACATTTCAGGCCTATAGGAATCATGAATTTCTGCTTTAAGGTTATAACCAAGATTATTACTGTGAGGTTGAGCACTTTTATTGATAAGATAATATCTCCTCAACAAGGTGCCTTTATCAAAGGTAGGAATATTCAGCAACAGATTGTACTTGCATCTGAACTTGTTAATGAGTTTGATATAAAAAAAAAGAGGGGGTAATGCTGGAATTAAGATAGACATTTCCCAAGCTTATGATTCTTTAGGTTGGGATTTTACTTCAAGTTATGCAGAAGATGGGGTTCTTCAATGCCTTTAGGCAATGGATACTTATTTTGCTTAAATCAGCCAAGATTTCAGTTCTTGTTAATGGTGGTCGAGAAGGTTATTTTGAAGTAGGTAGGGGTCTAAGACAAGGTGATACTTTGTCTCCTATCTTATTTGTGATTGCAAAAGATTGCCTGAGTAGAATGTTAACTAAAATGGTACAAAATGGTGAGCTGGTTCCAATGGTGAATAGGAACGGAGTACACCCAACTCATATTTTTTTTGCAGATGATATATTTTTATTTTGTAATGGAGACATAAGAAATGTCTGCAGACTTTTGAAGAGGTAAAATGATTATCAACATGCTTCTGGGCAGATGGTTAGTATGGAAAAAGCAAATGTTTTGTGGGTGGTACAAGTGAATTTAGAAGGCATTAGATCTCTGATAGTTGTGGCATTCCTCTGTCAAAATTGCCTGACAAGTACTTAGGGGTGTATTTAGTTCCTAGTAGTATAAAAGCAAGACATGTTTGGAGTGTGGTTGAGATGCTGCAGAATAAGCTGGCAGGTTGGAAGGGTAAAATGCTTTCATTCCAGGAGATACTTATATTAGTTAAACATGTCCTTGGTAGTATTCCAATTTACAACATGTCTGTATATATACAAGTGGCCAAGTAATGTTTTAAAAGAGTGTGAAAGGATTATAAGGAATTTTTTATGGTCAGGGGATCCAGCAGTGAGGAAAATCATTGCTTTGAAGTGGGATCTTGTATGTACTCTAATGGATGAAGGAGGGTTGGGTTTAAGGAAATTGGAAGTTATTAATAAGGCTTTACTCATAAAAGTATTCTGGAAGATGCAGTGTGCAGATGATGAGTGGGCTAGATATTTCCAGGCCAAATTTCAAGACAAGAAGGGTAATTGGATTGGATATTACAAAAAATCATCTGTGTGGCCTGCTATTAAGAATGTGATTGATGATGTTAAAAGAGGTACCAGATGGCTTGTAGGAGATGGTTCTCAAATATCTGTATGGCATGATGTGTGGGTTAAGGAGAAGCCATTGAGTGAGTTGTTTCCAGAGAATGCCTTTATGCTTGGTCATAATGAACTTTAAGTAGCTGACATAATTCTAGATGGTGAGTGGGTAATTTCATCTGAAATGTTGGATATGTTTGAAGTAAATAAATTGCCTACAGTGGGAGGTGGTTCTGACAGAAGAATATGGATTTTTAAGATAACTGGTGAATTCTCAGTATCTTCTGCAGTTGAGAGTATCAGAGAGAAGCAGCCCAAGTTACATTGGACTAAGAAGGTATGGCATAGTAGCATTCATCCAAGCATTTCCAGTAATGTTTGGAAGCCGGTGAGGAAAGTATGTTCTACTGATGACAATATGAAGAAAGGGAATTCCAACTATGCTCAAGATGAATTTTCTGCGAAGAAGATGAAGAAACTTTAGATCACTTATTGTGGTACTATAACTATAGTGAGTTGATTTGGAAATGGCTGGGGGGCATGTTTCAATTTGTCAATCCAAAGTCCTTTGATGAAGTTTTGATTTTAGCAAAGAATAAGAGCCCAGTTGTGAAGGAAGTCTGGAGAGTAGCAGCTATGGTAACTATGAAGGAGATATGGTTTGCGAGGAATAAAATGGTGTATGAAAATTCTGCACTTAATGCAGAGGAGATGAAGAAAAGGATAATATAATTCACTACAGACAGTGACATTAGAATGAATGCAGTAATGTGGAATTCAGCTTATGATCTTCAGGTGCTAAAGACTTTTGGTCTGAAGTGCTAGAAAAGTGCATTCAGTGAGAGTGGTGGAAACTTATTTTCAATTACCTAAAGAGAACCAATCTTTGCTTTGTTGTGATGGGGCTTCAAGGGGTACCCAGGGAATGCAGGTTATGGTTTCACTGGGAGTAATTTTACTGGTGGTGTTACCATTGCTAAGGCTGGAGGTTTAGGGATTGCAACAAATTATATAGCAGAAGTGATGGCTATTTTATGTGCTGGTGAGTGGGATGTTTCTCAATGTGCTCAAGATGTTATCTTCAGAACTGATTCAAAAGCAGTAATAACTGCTTTCTGCAACAACATAATTCTTTGGTTTGTTATTCACAGATGGAAGAAAATCTATGAATAGATTGGCACTTTTTGTTTTGTTCACAGTTACAGATAGGCCAATTTCTTTGTTGACTGGCTAGCTAAGAAAGGGGGAGGGTTAAGCAGAGGGGAGGTCATTAGTTTTACCCATAAACCCCAATTTTTTGTCACATTAGAATTCCCAAATATACTTTATTACAGGTTTTGTTAGTTTTTTTTTTATACAGTATACTTTCATTCTTTCTGTCATAATGGCAGGTTTTGTTATTATTGAGTAAAAAAAAACGTAATTTATGTTATTTAAGAAATAATGATGTCATTTTTCTTATGTGGGATACAGAGACACGTGTCTTACATATAGTATAGACGCTTATTAAAATGTTGCTCTAATTAATTAGAGGCAATACTTGTTTACGTTGTTGTAGTTAAAAAACCAACGTATATAAACGTTGCTGTATTTAATTAAAGCAAACGTATATACATTCCAAATAATTAGGGACGCCGTATTAGTAGCTTTCTATATGCATTGTTGTAATTCAAAGCAACGTCTATATGCTGATCGGCCATTTTGGGGTAGTGTTGATATGCTTTTGTTGCTCCACGCCTGTTG
The DNA here is from genome assembly GCA_023529015.1 of Papaver nudicaule. Taxonomy (NCBI): domain Eukaryota; kingdom Viridiplantae; phylum Streptophyta; class Magnoliopsida; order Ranunculales; family Papaveraceae; genus Papaver; species Papaver nudicaule. The sequence continues at coordinate 4,141 of JAJJMA010271912.1, read as the reverse complement.
TGTTATATATTCATTCATTATTCATTGTTGGATCTTTGTTGTCGATTATTTCTTCAATCGTGTGCAGGAGGTCTCTGGATTGGCTGGTGCCATGTCCTAAGTAATCGTGGTATTCGCACATGTTCTTTGAATTTCGTCCATACTCTGGTTGCCTTCTTCTTGATGGTGGGTATTCCACATTGTTTTTCTTTTCCAATTCTCTGAGGATTGTCATGACTGATGTATTAAGCTCCGTGTAAGTTCAGTCTTCAAATAATTAATCCCTTTGACCATCCTCTTCTCTCTGCGATTTGAATTTTCTCTCTTTCTCTCTCTCTCTCTCTCTTCTCCATGTGCCTTCGTATATATCATGCATATCGCTCCTTCCTAATATATGTGTTGTGCCTGTACCGACATTTGTCTATGGGGTGTCTTCGTTTACATTTAATTGCATATCGTCCAACATAACGAAGCTCGCATGTTTTTCTCTTGATTCTCCCAGTTTCCACATCGCGCTCTGTTAATGATAAGTAGAACTCCGTGTTGACATCCAATCCATGTATAAATGACTAGATAGCCACTTGATCGTCTATTACTCCAATTTTTGTCACCACATCTGACCATCTTTTTGTGTAGCTACGTAATGTGTCCGTTTTTCCATCTTAGCTGAAATAAGACTTAAAACACCAAAGAATCATAAATAATTTATGGGACATAAACACCCAAAAATTCATTTTGTACGTTTTGAAGGTGAGAATTGATTTAAACTTATCCATTGGTAGTTCAACCAAATTTAAGAAAGATATCTCGAGACCTTAAGAATAAAGTGCAGCCATTAGTAAGCCATGTAAGAAAACCTGGAATCAAAGAAAAAAATTAAAAAAAAATAGTTTTCATTACCACATTTGTTTAATGCGCTCACATCACCAGTAACTGCAAAACCAATATATATAAAAATCAAAGAAGAAGCTGAGATCTGAAGAGAGAAGAGAGGAACAAAGGAAACGATTGGAAAACTCGCGGTGTGTGAATTAGCTAAGTACGCAAATATGTGAAGATACCCTAAACTTGTACTTTTTTTTTCTATTTCTTGATCTTTTTCTTTAATAGTTAGGAATGTGAATTCCTAATTTTATCATCAGATCCATCCTTAAATGTAAATGTAACACACATACTTCTATCATTCAAAAATAAATAGTTCTATAATGGTAGGGTGTATCAATAAAAAAATAGGGTTTATAGACATATTGCCTCGATTAGTATTAGTTTGATTGAAAAAAGATTAGATACATATAAGAAAGCTTCTTGAATAACGAGAAGAAGTTAGAATATGGGTTGGGAAATAGATGAGAAAATGGTAGAAGTTTCGGTAGGAGATAAAAACTGCGAAAGCAGGGTTTGAAAACAAAAAAGTATACCCCATGTTTGAACCAGGGACACTCACAAATTAAAAGTCTACAGTAAGTAACCATACCGAAGCATACGATTGGTGGAGAATTCTTCTAGTGGGGCCAGAAGCTCTAGAAATCACGCTTTGTTCAGCTTTGAACCACAGCCTCATAAAAATTCTCATGTTATAGTAGTACACATAATATACTATTAACATAATCATTTTGCCAGCCATGGTAATTTTGTCATTTGAATGATTTTTTTAGAAGATCGAATCACCGTGAAAGTCGGAGCTCTTGGATCGGGCGATTATTCTTTCAACTCAGTCTTCAAAATGAATTTCCCATTTTCATTAGATCATATGCATAGATCGTCTAAAATATAGTTCAGATCATCATTTCTTTCTTTCAAGAACAAAATCTTGCTTTCTTTGAACTTTCAGTAGCTAAGTTTAAGGTTTTTGCAAGTTTCTTTTCAACTTTAATTGGCTAACTAATTTACTTCTTTTTCCATTGCATTTGCAGAAAATGTTCGAACTTTCATTGGCGTTTCCCGTAATCTCTGTGATGGCGTATGCGTTTGCAGCCACTGGTGTAAATCTAGTTTTAGGTAAGAAGTCCATGCGTTTGCTCTCTTGGTTATTCAACTTTGCAAATGGTTTTCTTCATTGTTTTCTCAACATTAACGACTCAGTAAACCGATTTAAAGTGATCATTTGCCGCTTCTCTTGGTCCTTCAGAAATTCAAAATTTGTTGTAAAACTTGAAAAGTTAGAGGAAATGTATGAATGTATCAGTTATTAGAAAATTTACAATATATGCAGTAATTGTAGTTATCTTGTTGACCAAATATCACGCAAAGAAAAATATCTTGCGTAGCCGGTTTTACAGGCAGTCAAATTGTGGAAGCAATAAAGCTAAAGACATTATATATTACTTACCAACAACAGCAAACCCTATTCATCGAAGCATGAAGATATAAAAAATGGAGGCACCATCATCATCACCAACAAGCATGACGAGAGGAGTGATATAAATTACCGACAAGCTTCAAGACATGATTCTTGAAAATGGAAAAACTGAACAACAAGTGGTACCTCATGGAAGAAACAATCTGGATGGAGAAGAGGAATCAGAAATTATTCTAATTGGAACCATTATCATGAAGGGGATACTAACAGATGAATTGGTGGAAAGGCATATTAGTCGTACATGGGATTTCATCCCTGAAGGTAAAGTAACTGTTGTGGAGATGGAAAGAAACGTCATGCTTTTTACCTTTAAGAACTGAGAGGTTGTGAAGACCATCTTTGAAGGCAAACCATGGAGCATTGATGAAAATATGGTGATTGTGCATGTTTACGATCCAACTGCAACTTACAGGGAATTGGATTGGGAAACTCATGAATTCTGGATTTGGGTCAACAAACTACTTCCAGAACATAGGAATCAAAAAGCAGTTCGAGAATGGGAGCAACAATGGGGGAAGTAGTAGTTGTCGATCCTCCAACTTGAATGCCAACAACAGGTGATTGTTTCAAGGTCTGCGTAAGTATTAATTTGAGGACTCCTATGCTAAGGGAAGCTTTAGCTATCACTTGGCCTAAGACAACTAAATGGTACCACTTCTACTATGAGAAATAACCTCATAGGATTGCAAAGAATGCTATGTAATCAAGCATGTCAGAGGTAAGTGCAGAGACAACAAAAACAAGATGGAAAAGCAGCACAATGAACCAAAATAATTTGGAACATTGTTTATTCCTAAGAAGCCAGCTAATATGCAAATGTTAGTGCAGCTCCTTCACACAAGCAACCAAGGGAAATGCCTAAACGCACTCCCTTTGTTCCACCTAAGGACGACTTCAAGATCAAGGAAGATGTGCATGTGGTTGCTGATATTACAGACGCAAAGATGGATGATACTGTTACAGCTAAGGATGGTAAGCGACCTAGAGCTAATGACATGGCAGACAATGATAACAGGAACACAAATCAAAGCTTGAATAAACATCAATAACTCACACCAGTGGCAAAAGCATCACAGAGTACTCTAGTTGTGGGAAAGTTTGAACATATGATGCATTCCGATGGGGAATTTCAGGTAAAAATCAACTTAAAACACACAACTCTCTCCTTTTCAGCCATTCACTCCTGCTATTTTTCAAGTTCTACAGTTGTATCTGTTTTAACTCTGAATACTGCTACTCGTTTTTCAATAATTATTGTACTGTGAATAATTTCATTTGCTTTGAATCGAAATATTCCATAGTAATCAGTCTTCATAAGCTGCATAGTAAAGCTGTAATTAGAGCAGTGCATACATACTCTAGGTTTAGTATTAGTTATCATCATTGTTCTATTTACGTTAGATTTTTGCATGCATATTTTCACTTTAAATTCAATACCATTGCATTAAATAACTTACACAGTATTTCCATACTAGTTGCATGCAGATCATTATTGCACACGTAGGGAATATTAAATTATTCTGTTGGTAATCAATTAGGATTTACTAACACATCACAACTTTTTTCCTAACACACCTCACATCAAGGTTAGTCATAATTCATAGTAGACTGCATATAACTCATCTTAGTTGGGTCAGTAGAATTCAAAGCATAAAAGCTATGTTTTTAAGAGTTAGGTATCCACAAAACATGAAGGTTTTATCTTGGAATGTGTAAGGCTTTAAAGGAACAAACACCAAAAATCATCTTAAGGAAATCATTCGCACGCAAAACCCAGATATCATATTCTTGTGTGAAACGAAA
>JAJJMA010271906.1:6272-17713 GCA_023529015.1 Papaver nudicaule | reverse complement strand
TATAACTACATTTGGATAGTGTTAGTGTTTTGAAGTGCCAACAAAAACTCTGCAGTGGCAAAAACAGGACATAAACTAATTAGAGAAGTATATATATTTAGCCCACTGTAAGTCCATCTCATGAGCTAAAAGTCCATTCTCAAAATCTATGACCCAAACCCTAAATAACTTAAACATATACTGTATGTCCGACTGTCTTTGACGGTGGTTTTACAGTGGGCTAAATATATGCTTCGGGATGGACTTTTAAAGTGACGATTTATCGAGCCCAGTGAATATATATTCATACATATATACGTAAACAAAACCCTAAAAACTTCTTCTTGGCGATTAATAATGGAACCGGGGAGTCAGAGTTTAGCGGCAGCAGACCTAACGAGAAGTCAGAGAATGCGTAGATCAATGGCAAACTTCACAGAAGATCTAATCACCGAGATTCTCATATGGCTACCATTACTTTCAATCTTAAGATTCAGGTGCGTATGCAAGTCATGGAATAAGTTACTTGATCAAAACTTTCTTGATACGAAGCACAAAAAGATTATTAAACTACTTGTAACAAAAGACGAACCAGTAAATCTTGAAACCAACGTAGAGTTGTCTTCTATTTATACAACAAAAGATAAACTTCACAACGTAGAGCTGTCATTGATGTCAAATGAGGAAGCTGTAGAAGTTACTTACCCATTCAAGAAGCCCTCTGGATATTTTCAAATTTTGGGTAGTTGTAATGGTTTGGTTTGTGCGTCAGCCCCTGGTGATTCTCTTTTTTATGTTTGGAATCCATGTACTACAGAGTACAAAGTAATACCAGTATATAAGGAAAACGATCGTTACACAAGTATCCTCAGTTATGGGTTTGGTTATGATTCCATAACTCGTGATTACAAGTTTGTACTAATTTTTAGTACTGAACCATATGATGGGGGATATGATGACGAGAGTTCTATAGCTGAAATATATTCTTTAAAATCAGGTTCATGGAAACAAGATAGCGAATGTATTCCGTACGAAATTGAATATGGAGAGACTGGGGTGTTCCTGAACGGAGCTCTCCATTGGTTAGCAGAACCGTTCCCGCATATGCCTGGATCACATTCACAATGTATACTTTCTTACAATATAGAAAACGAAAAATACCAGAAAATACGTCTACCTGTTAAACATAAGAAGAAATCTGATTATAGATTTGTTGATGTGTTGAGAGGTCACCTTTGTTTGCTTTGTAGTGTTCCTAAGACTAGTTTTGAGATATGGGAGATGAAAGATTATGGAGTGAGAGAGAGTTGGTCTAAAGTGTTCAAAACTAACCAGCAGGAACTTACGACAATGGTGGGTATTCCATCCTGTAAATACATAAGGGGAGCTGTATCTTTAAAAGACGGCGAAGTCCTATTAGGGATAAAGAAGAAGGGTGAATGGAAAGTTGATGTTATGAGAATCAACTTGGAAGAAAAGAAATTTAAAGGTAATGAATACATGAAGAATATCTTGCAGATGGAGGCTTATGTGGAGAGTCTAGTTTCAGTTAACTCTGGTACGTTTGTTGGGGATGAGCCAAAAGATTCCTACGATCCACTTTCAGTGTACGTTCGAGAAGGAGGAAAATTTTTTTTTGAAACTCGAAGAGGAACTATTAAAGTAAGATATGTATAACTGTGATTTTCTTATATTACAAGAGCGTTAATTTGTCTTAGTTATGTATTTCAGCAAATTTGAAGCTTTAATTTAGAAGCAACTTTTGTTTTTCTTTGACGTCTGTGGTAGATTATGATTATTTCCTATTTATCGTCTGCTTGATTGAAAGTTCATATGCCAACATATTACAACGTGAACACGAGCCTTCAGTTCAGATGGACAATAAGATTGCAAGCTCATCAAAAAAATTTCACCTTAATGAGACATTGTTTCCTAATGCAACTAGAAAACATTGTTTGATTCCGAGTGAGATTTTGTACATTACATATAAATATACATGTAAATCAAAGCCCCTAAAAGCTAAAGAGTTGTAGGATGGAAAAGATAAGCCAAAGATCTATTGGCAAAAACCAAAGAAGAAGTCAGAGATCAGTGCCAAACCTATCGAAAGATTTAATCATCGAAATTCTTCTACGCTCAACGGTAAAAACTATCGGAAGATTCAGGTGCGTATGTAAGTCATGGTATAGATCACTTGCTCATAATCGAAAATTTGTTAAGTTGAAACTTGATTATGATAATGAAAAGAATGATTCTCGTAAACTCCTTCTAATTAACACTTAGTAATGAATGTGTAGTATCGAAATCATTGATATCTCATGACGATGTAGAGATTGTGTGCCCATTCAAGAGGTCATATGAAGGTATTCATATTTTAGGAAGCTCTAATGGTTTGATTTGTGCGAGCAAACAAGAGGGTTATTTTACCTACATTTGGAATCCATGTACCAAAGAGTACAAAGAAATCCTATCACCAACGTCACCAGTTGGAATTCAAACAAACAAGTACATTGGATGTGACATAGGTTACGGGTTTGGTTACGATTCCAGAATCAGTGATTACAAGTTTGTATCAATTTTCAAGAAACAACATATGGATGTTTCTCAAGTTGAAATATATACTTTAGGTTCAGATTCATGGAAACCATATAATTCTTGCATACCCTATAAGCTTTCTAGAGTATCGCCTCCTGGGGTGTTTATGAATGGATCTCTTCATTGGTTAGCAAATACGCTTACAAGTAAGAAATATCAACTACAAATTATACTTTCTTTCGATTTGGAAACTGAGGTATTCAAAGAAATACCACAACCTCAACATATGGAGGATTTCGAGTATAAATTTGTTGATGTTTTGAGAGGTTGCCTTTGTTTGCTTTGTAGTTTTTCTAAGGTTGGTTTTGAGATATGGATGATGAAAGATTATGGAGTTGGTGAGTCTTGGTGTAAAATGTTCAAGACCGACCGACCACTCGGGCTGACAATGGATATCCCATCCTATCGCTATTTAAGGAGGGTTGTGTGTTTGAAGAATGGTGAAAGCCTACTAGAGATCCGACTATTCAATGAGCAGTATCCTGGTATATTTGGCCCAATGCAAGAGAGGGCAAGTGTTCTGAAAATCAACTTGGAAGAAAAGGAAAGACATAGGAACAGAAGAGAGTACTGTATATACAAGGAGGATGTATCACAGATGGAGGCTTACATGGAGAGCCTAGTTCCAGTTAACTCCGGTGCACAAGTTCATGGATTTAGGTCGCAAGTTGGCGATGATTCTTCATAATGTTATGCGGAAAAAAAGACAACGGATGAGCGGCCTCCCGCGAAGCCGTTGAATCGGATTTATGATGACCACCAGAAAAAATTTAAAATTTTATATTTTAATTTAGTGATAAAAATGAAGTTAATTAAATTTTTGTGTGCACTTTCTACCCCCATTTACAGTATTTTGAGTTATTTTTGTACTTTAGGCTTTTTTAGAACTTCTGAATTTTGCTCTTGTTATTTGAAGTGGGAAAAATCATATGCAATTCATGATATGGTATGCTTGAGTAATATACTTAGGATCCCAAGTATGACAAAAAAAACTAAACTGCAATGACAGAATCAAAGAACAAAAATGCGCAGTCTACCTGATGCCTTACCGCAGTGTAGAGACTGGAAGGTGGGGAACTCTGTCGACGACAAATTTGTCAGATGGTATTGGAGGCCTAGACGATTTGGTGTCTATCTATCTGCAAAAACAAGACTGAAACCCTAAGCTAATCTTCTTCTTAGAGATTCAGGATGGAAACCACGAGTCAGAGAACGCGAAGGCCAATGACTGCCCTAACAAAAGATCAAATCATCGAAATTCTCATATGGCTACCCCTATATTCTATCTTAAGATTCAGGTGCGTATGCAAGTCATGGTATAATAAGCTACTCGATCAAAAGTTTCTCGATACGAAACTTAAAAACAGTTTTAAGCTACTTGTAACAAAAGAAGAGCCACAATCATTGATATCTAATGCGGATGCCGTAGAAATTATGTGCCCATTGAAGAAGCCCTTTAGATCTATTCAAATTATTGGTAGTTGTAACGGATTGGTTTGTGCAAACAATACTGATTTTGGTTTTTATGTTTGGAATCCATGTACTGCAGAGTACAAAGAGATAAGAGGAGTTAGGGAAAATGATCGTTACGTAAGGGTCCAAGGTTATGGGTTTGGTTATGATTCCAAAACTCGTGATTACAAGTTTTTAGCGAATCCTATGAATTCGATGATGTGAGGCTCCCTCAAACAAAATCGTTTTCATCAGGGAAACAGATTAAGAATCCTATCAAAATCAGGTTTATACCTCAAGTAAAGTAAAACTCATTAAAAATCCATGTTCATTAGGAAACAGAATAAATTAAAATACTACTATCAGAAACGATTTTATACGTCAAGTAAATTATTCCTATTCAGATTAAGAGACTTAATCCGAATTCTAGTCATCCTCTGTTAAGATTCTTTGGCTATAAATAAGTCATTCTCGTTCATATTTTTCACATCTCAACAAAACCAAAACACCCAAGCTAGGCATCAAAATCTTCCAGTTGAAAAAATCCAAGTTTTTTTTTCCTTTTCTCGTCTTTCTTGTGCACATCTCCAGAAAGAATGGAAGTGTCTCTGGAGATAGAAGAAGAACCATCAAGATCATGGGAAAGAATCTTGTAGTAGAAGAAGAAGAGATATCACCAATTGAAGAAGTTAGATTAACGGTATCAAACACTGATGATCCAACGCTACCAATTTGGACATTCAGAATGTGGTTGTTAGGTTTGATATCATGTGTTGCACTATCATTCATCAACCAGTTCTTTGGATTTCGTACTCAGCCGCTCGTTATAACCCAGATTACGATGCAGATTGCAACTTTACCCATGGGAAAGTTTCTGGCTTATGCACTACCAACTGCCAAGTTCTATATACCTCTTTTGGGAGAGTGTTCCCTTAATCCTGGTCCATTCAACATGAAAGAACATGTTTTGATCTCTATGTTTGCGAACGCTGGGAGTGGTTTTGGTAGTGGTCCGGCTTATGCGATCGACATAGTTACTATTATTAAATCTTTCTATCATAGGAAAATCTCCTTCTTAACAAGTCTGCTTCTTGTCATCACTTCTCAGGTACTATTTTCTAACCCTTCTGTGATTTTTTATCAAAACTTCTTTTATTGGAATCGTTAATTTTTTATGCTAACTTACAAATTCATCATGGTGGTGGCGGTATAGGTTCTTGGCTATGGATGGGCTGGTGTTATGAGAAAATTTGTTGTGGACCCTGCGTATATGTGGTGGCCTTCAACCATGCCACAAGTTTCTCTTTTCAGGTAACACTTTCTTTCTTTTTTTCTCCCTAGAAAGAAAAAAAACTATAAGTGCCATCATTATAGAAGGAATACGGTTAATGGTTTGGCTGGGGAAACTAATGCAGCAATTGCATGTTATATATATGCAGGGCATTGCATGAGAAGGAGCACGACAAGAAACGGATGTCAAGGGGAAAGTTCTTTATGATTGCATGTATTGCTAGTTTTGCTTGGTACTTAGTACCAGGTTATCTTTTCACAACTGTGACATCAATCTCTGTTCTCTGCTTGGCATTCCCCAAATCAGTCACGGCGCATCAAATAGGTTCAGGCATGAATGGATTAGGGATTGGATCATTCACCTTTGACTGGAGTACAATAGCTACATATTTGGGTAGCCCCCTTATAAGTCCTTTTTTCGTCACAGTCAATATTGCTATAGGTTATGCCTTGCTCATGTATGTCGTAACTCTTGTTACTTACTGGGGATTGAGCTTGTACAATGCTAAGACATTCCCAATGATCTCGTCAGACTTATTCACGTCGCAAGGGAATAAATATAACATAACATCCATTGTAAACGACAAGTTTCAGCTAGATGTATCGCAGTATGCACAACAGGGCCGGATTAACATGAGTACGTTTTTGGCGTTCAGCTACGGACTTGGTTTTGCCACCATCGCAGCAACCTTCACACATGTTATCCTGTTTCATGGAAAGTAAGTGTACCGTGATTTTTTTTTTTTTCTGTTTGCTCGGTCAGTCTACGTCTACCGTGGATTAGTTACGATTATCATGTAGTGTAACTTTTCTACAAACCTGAAATTTAACAAGCCTTATTGTTGTTGTAACTGCTGCACAGGGAGATATATCAAAAATTCAGAGCTTCAAGCAAGGGAAAAGAGGATATCCACTCAAGACTGATCAGGGGCGGAGCCAAAGGTTGGCTAGACCTGGCTGTAGCCCCCCCCCCTAATTCTGATAATTACCCACTAAGCCTTATTTTCACCCTTATAAAAAAAAAAAAAAAAAATTTTAGCCCACCAAGTCCCTAAGTTTAGTCCACTAGTCCCCTTGAATTTAACATTTAGCCCACCAATTATTTTAATATTAGAGTTTAGTTCATTAAAATCTTTGTGTTTACATATCTTTGCCCCCCAATATATAGAATTTATACAATTTAGCCTATCTAATTCCTATTTTTTTGTACATATCTCTTTACTTTGGGATGTTCATAGTAAAAAAAGGCTAAACTCGAAAGAAAATCGTTGCTTATGATGTAAAACACTAAAAAAAAAATCGGCGGCCTCCGGCCGCCAAAACCGCCAAATTAATTTAGCCCCCCCATGTCGAATGTCTGGCTCCGCCACTGAGATTGATGAAGGAGTATAAGGACATACCAAATTGGTGGTTTTACGTCTTGCTTGCAGTGACATTTGGAATTTCTCTTGCGCTCTGCCTTGTCGCAATAAATGAGGTTCAGATGCCATGTTGGGGACTTATCTTTGCCTGCGTACTAGCTTCATTCTTCACTCTTCCGGTCAGCATCATCACTGCTACCACGAATCAGGTAAGCAAACCAAACCTTCATCATTTCAACCAAAGTTTGCTATTTTGAAATGCTCATGCCTCATGTGATCTCCGACTGATATTCTGTACTGGTTTTTGTTATAGACCCCAGGTTTAAACATAATAACAGAGTACGCAATGGGTATTATCTTGCCGGGATATCCGATTGCTAATGTAGTCTTCAAAACGTATGGGTATATAAGCATGGCGCAAGCCATCTCTTTCCTCCAGGATTTCAAGCTAGGGCACTACATGAAGATTCCGCCAAGATCAATGTTCTTAGTTCAGGTACTAGCAAAATCTTCATAATATAATTATCTTCTTACTCCCTCCGTTTTAAAAAATAGGCACGTTTGATTTTTTTCTAAAATTAGAGAACTTAATTAAACTAATATTATTTGACTTAAATTTGTTTTTTCTTAATGATTGGTTTGTCGTTTACATATGGCATGGGTTAACGAAGAAAAAACAAGTTTAAATCAAATATTATTAGTTTAATTAAGTCATTTAATTTTTATAAGAAAAATCAAACATGTCTATTTTTTTTTTGGAAACAGAGGGAGTATTTATTAGAGAACTCATCATACATTTACTAACTTGTCTTATGCCTATCACAGCTCATTGGAACCATCATAGCTGGAGTAGTCAACACTGGGACAGCGTGGTACATGTTGAACTCTATCAAGGATATATGTCAAGGTGATCTTCTACCAGCTGGTAGCCTTTGGACGTGCCCTAATCAAAAAGTTTTCTTTGATGCATCTGTAATCTGGGGTCTGGCTGGACCAAAGCGTATTTTTGGCTCCGAAGGGAACTATTCAACTCTAAACTGGTTCTTTCTTGGGGGTGTTGTGGCTCCGGTTTTGGTTTACGCAATGCATAAGAAATTCAAAAAGCATACCTGGATCGCCTTGATTAACATTCCGGTCATTGTGCAAGCAACCGCACAAATGCCACCTGCTTCATCTATAAACTTCACCTCATGGATACTGGTCAGTCGTCTTCAACTATTTGTTTTTCCGGTATCGCAAGAATTGGTGGCAGAGGTACAACTATGTACTTTCTGCTGCCTTGGATGCTGGAGTGGCTATTATGTCAGTGTTCATATACTTTGCCTTCAGCGGTACACCTCTGAATTGGTGGGGCACGGGTGGTGAGCATTGTGACTTGGCTACTTGTCCGACGGCTAAAGGCGTTATCGTGAAAGGCTGTCCAGTTTTCTGACACTCGATCAATCTACTCTTCCTACACCCTAGTGGTTCGATATTTGTTTATAGTTTACGTTTATTTTTTCTTTTAAGATATAGTAGAGATTTGGCTTTAAATATGTTCTTGCTTATTTTGAAATATACTTTTATTTCGTACTTTGTTTATTATTCTTGCTTAGTTGATGAAATACCAATATTCTTGTAATGGTTTGATTTTAGCGCGTGCACTTGTGGTTGTGCAATACATGCATGGAACCCTTGTACTAAAGAGTACAAAGTAATACCATCACCAAGGAAACCGATTGAATTTCAAACAAGCAGGCACTTCGTAACATGGAAAACTTATGGGTTCGGCTTATGATTCCGAACTTGTGATTAGGACCGGATAGGAGGATTAGGAGGGATGTTTCTCAAGTTGAGATTTTATACCTTAGGCTCGGATGCATGGAAAACATGTGATTCTAGCATTCCTTGTGAAATTTCTAGAGGAGTTCCTGGGGTGTTTCTCAATGAAGCTCTCCACTGGTTAGCAAATCCCCATGCAAGTCGGACCACCAGAAAGAGTTATAATTTCTGTGGATATGCATGACAGGGTTTGTTGATGTGGTTGGCGATTACTTGGCTTGCTTTGTACACTGTTTCTAATGTCAAATTTGAGATGTGGGTGATGAAAGATTACAAAGTGAGAGAGAGTTGGTCTAAAGTGTTCAAAACTTACCAGCAACAACGGGGGTTCCCATCCTGTCATCGTTTAAATAGAGCTGTATTGTTAAGAAGAAGAAACGAAAAAAGAAGAGGGTATTAATACATGAAGGAAAGCTATGGGATGGTGCAAGTATACTCCGAGAGGTCTCGCTTACATGTCCACGTCTGTGCTTCATTGGGTGAAGGGTATGGGGCTATTCTACGTGATTCCCAAATGATGCTGATTGCGGATAGCAGTAAATCGGAACTGTTTCCAAATTCTATACCAGGTTGAAAGGCAGTGGCACTAGGTGCTAAAATTGCCTCCAATTAGTAGGTTTTGCGGATAACCTTTCATGTCCCATCCTTTTTATCTCTACAACTTTAGTATTTGGGATCCCCACGATCGAAGAATCTAGGAGTTCTAGTTCTAGTCATTTAGGAACTCGATTGCAGACACTAGCATGAGGATGATAAGATCGACATCGAACATATTTATCAGCTCACTTCATCCATTATATCTGATCTAAACAAACTTCGTCTTTGGAGGTACCAAAGAACAAAGCTGCAGAGTTTCTTGCCAGTCTTGGCGAAGAAGACAGGGATATGAACTTCCCAGACACCTGTGCGAATAAGGGGCTATCTGACATCCTGGTAACTTTCTTTTGAGAACATTCTCCATGTTGAAAACTTTCTTTTAATATAGAACAGCAGTTCTTACTCATTTTCCAACATGATGCAGCTACTTGGTAACCCACCTCCCCTCAGTGATTCTCAAGATTCAGTGGATTTCTTAACTGCAACATCATATACAGCAAAGAAAGGCTACCGCAATATCATGAAACAAATTCATCCAAATCCTCCAGATTTCAACTACATTTGGAAGAAGAATGTGCCTCCAAAAGCGCTGGTTTTGGTGTGGCTGGCCTGCCAGAACGCAATACCAACTGTGGACAACATCATTAAGAGAGGATGTGATATCTCTATCACAAGTTGCTGCCTGTGCTCTTCAGCTAATGAATTTGTTGACCATGCTCTCCTAAACTGTAATTTTTCTAAGAAGATTTGGGATCTTTTCTCATCCTTTCTAAACCCAGATTAGAACCATAAGGATACAGTTGTTAATCAATTCAAATCATGGCAAGAAATCAGGGGTAAATCTCTAAACAGGAAAGTGTGGAAAATTTTGCCATATGCAATTACATGGTCAATATGGGGAAAAAACAGAAGAAGAATTGGTAAAAAAGAATTTTGCCATATGCAATTACATGGTCACTATGGGGAGAAGAAACAGAAGAATAATGGATAAAAAGAGAGAAAGAAATGAGGAGGTAGTAATAGAGATTTTTTTTTTTGAATATAAAAAGTTATATTAAAGGTTGAACCGAAATCCATTACCTATAAGCCCAGGTAGCTAGGCAAGAAAATAAAGAAAAATCCTCCCACCCGATTGTAATAGAGAAGAGTATTTCAATGGGTTCCCTACCGGATTGGTTTAAACAGATATCTTTCAGAGATCTTTTGTATAACAGGGATGCAGTGTTTGGGGAAAATTGAGTCTCAATGTGACAGTTATTTCTGTTGGTTGGGTCTGGGCCTATGGGCTTGACATATAACATTTTTTACTATATTAATAAAAACTGAACCTTTTACCTAAAAAAAGAAATATCCCCACTTGGAAGTACCTCTGAATCACTGATCTTGTTTGTTGAAGCAGGAACAATCAAATGCTAAAGTTTATAACTCTTCACTCATCGGATTTTAACTAGTAAATGATAAAGTTGATGAAATCTCAGAAAGAATTTCAGTTTTCTTTTTTCCCCGTTTTTGCCATGTTAGAAGGTCGATAATAAAAAGCCTAAACTGCACTGACAAGAGTCACAGAACCATCAATAGAAAACACCATTCACAAACTACATTGATTCTAGCAAGCAAGCATGCAATCTTTATCCCGACTCTCTAATGACTACATTAATCATGTAACAGGCTGTGTTATTGAAATGTTAAAACAACCACAAACACAACTAAGCAAGAATAAAATCAAATATCAATGAGGTTCATATCTGTGTTTCAAGGTCTAAAACAGGTGGATACGGCATCACTGCCCCTGTACCAAGGAATCAACAGTAAAGAGCTAAACTACTACTATGATGCCCCAAACTGAGCACCAGCCCAAACTGAAGTTTTGTGAAGCCTCCTTCGGTAAATGAAAACAGAGCACGATGCAAAGAAGGAATATACAGTAATTCCTTGATGTAAACAGATAGTCACTCACTCAGGTCCTTAGGAAGTCAATATGTTCATCCGTTTCAACTAAACCTAAAATTATGAAGTCTTGCTACCAACTCTATTCACTGGTCATTACTACGAAAAGTTCAATTACTATTACCATCACCTTAGGTCCTCTTTCGCTTAGAGGACTTCCACTGCTTAAGAAGAAATGCAACAACTTCCTTCAAAGTAGCCTTCCTGTTCTCCTTGTAGTTCCACAATTCTGGTACAATGTACCTTCCACTGGGGTTATATTCATTCATTTCCATAAGGGCAGTAGTGACAGCATTGTAAACCTCCTCCCCATACTCTCTTCTCAGACCCTTTAACTTATCATCGTCTTCATTTATGATCTCCTGCATTAGCATAACAAAGAAGTCCAGTGTAAAATAC